>JAVKOQ010000017.1:207500-297500 GCA_031835245.1 Balamuthia mandrillaris | reverse complement strand
GTGGCGCGAAGCGGCCGATGATAACGTCCATCTTGGGAGGCAACGTGGCGGAAAAGAGGAGCGTCTGCATGCCGCCGCTCACCTGTCCTTTGTACTTCTTTCTTGGTTTGGGGAGGAGAGAGTAGAGGCGGCGGATGGAGGGGAAGAATCCCATGTTAAGCATCTTGTCGCACTCGTCCAGGACGACAGCGCGCACGGAATTGAGTTTGATAAGAGCGTGTTCGGCTTGGATGCCTCCTCTCGTTTGGGATTTGGGCAGTTGTTCTAAGTCTGTGTAACGGTTAGACCAAAAGGAAGAAGAAGAAGAACGAACAAAATAAGAAAGAATAAGAGGTACGTGCCTTCATCATCGTCTTCCCAAAGGTCGTCAAAATCATCCTCATCCGCACTCTCGCCTTCAGCTTCGTCATCGAAGTCTATCTCCTCGTCGTCTTCCTCTTCTTCATCGTCACTTTCATCTTCCTCACCTTCACCTTCTTCATTAAGAAAAGATATTCGGCGATCAACAGCTTGTAACTTTTGTGCCGCTGCTTTGCGCTTTGCAGCCTCTGCGGCAGCTGCAGCGCGTTCCTCTCCATTCAAAGCAAGACGAAGAAGAGAGCCAGGGGTTGCCACCAATACATCCACTTCTCTCTCCTCAATTATTTTTTGCTGCAGCGTATTTTGATCAGACTTTAAAACAAAAAAGAAATCAAAGAAATAAGAAGTACGAACGTTGCGTTTATAATTGCTGCCGCTGAGTTCGACGATGCTGATGTCGGGCATGTATTTTGCCAATATGCAAAGCTCATTCTTGACTTGTGCTGCTAGCTCTCTGGATGGCATCACGATCAACACCAAAGGCTGTCCTTTTTGTCGCGCAATTGTTTGCAACGAGCTGTCATATTCCTCATCTGCGTAATCCTCTTCTTCACTTCCCTTTCTCAGGCGCTCTTCTTCTTTCCATTCCTGTATTCTGTGGTCGAAAGATCCCTTAGAAATAGGCAAGAACGAAAGATAGAACGAAGGGAGGAGAACGATACTCACTTTTGAAGAAGAGGAAGGCCGTAGGCTGCTGTCTTTCCAGTTCCTGTTTTCGACGAACAAACCAACTGTTCTCAGCAAAATAACCCCAATGCTGTTAGTTTCGTTTGACATAGACAGAGATACCAACGATAGAACAGAGAGAGAAGAGAGAAGAGAGGAGAGAGAAGAGAAGCGAGGAGAGTGAAGAGAGAAGAGAGAAGAGTGAAGAGTGAAGAGTGAAGAGTGAAGAGAGAAGAGAGAAGAGAGAAGAGAGAAGAGAGAAGAGAGAAAGAGAGAAAGAGAGAAAGAGAGAAAGAGAGAAGAGAAGAATGAGAGACACGACAAGCCAACAACAACAAAAAGATTGAAAAAAATAAAACGAACGTTTTGTCCAGAGAGAGCATGATGGAACGCAACGGCCTGAATAGGGGTCGGCTGCTTCCAACCGAGCTCCGCAACGACCCTCCTCAGCTCCTCTCCGAGCTTCATCTTTGCAAAGGAAAGCGTTTTCGGGAGAGCGGTGGAAGGGATCCTCTGTGTTGGTTGCTGCTGTTGGGGAGCGGACGCTGAAGAAGAAGGAGTTTTGTGGTGGTGGTGAAGTCTCTTCCTTGGATTTGGATTTTGTGGTGAAGATTTCTTTGCGGCGGCAACAAAAGAACGGTAAGTCGTCGGAGATGAAAAAGAGGGAGTGGTGGTGGTGGTGGTGGTGGTAGAACGAGTTCGAAGACGACAAGGAAGTAAAGGAGAAGCAGCAGCGGTAGAAGTGAAAGGCCTTGAAGAGAAAAAAGGGTGAAAGCGAAAAGACGAGAAAGAGGGGTGCGAATCGGCCGATGATGACGATAAAGCAAGGGAGGAAATGCTTGAGGTCCGAAGAGAAGTAAGCTCCGGAGTGCGCGGGTAACAACCAAGGAAGCGAAGCGAAGCGTTCCGTGCCAGGGTGCCCGCTGGCCCTTTGTTAGCTTGCGGCCCTCCTCCTCTCCACATTTCTTTTCTTTCTTTTCTCCTTTCTTGGCTGTCTTTTTCGTGTCGTCATGGGAGTATAATATAATGGGTCGACATGATAGGCAAAAGAGGAAGGTGCGCCAACCTCATAGATGAATCCAAATTAATAGGTCACCATTGACCTCCTTTTGTTCACTCCTTGACCTCCATTTTTCTATTTGCTTCTTCGTGTCGTCATGCAAATATAATATACTGGGTCGACATGATGGGCAACAGAGGAAGAAATAGATTTTTTATTTGGAGGCGTGCTGCCGAGGATGGCGGCGGCTGTGGCTGTGGCTGTGGTGATGAGGATGGTGGTCATCCGACGAGGATGAGGATGAAGAGCGACGCGAGGACATCGATGAGGAAGACGAAGAGGAACGACGGTGGTGAGGGTCGTGACGACTGTGAGGATGGCGATGGTGATGTCTGTCATGGTCGTCGTTCTCATTCTCTTTTCCTCTCCGGTGACTTCCTTCCTCTTCTTCTTCCTTATCTCTCGTTCGCTTTCCTTCTCTGTCGGAAGCAGAAGAAGAAGAAGTCGATCGTTCTCTGCTCTTCCGCCGCTCATCCTCTGCCTCTTTCTCTTCCTCTGGTTTTTTCTTTTTCTTGTGGAACGAAAAGTCGGCGAGAAGAGAATTCGTGCTGTTTCCATTCTCGCTCGTTCTTCGTTTCTTCGTTTCGGGAGTGGAAGAAGAAGAAGTCACCACAAAGTTCAACTTGCCTTGAACTTTGCCTCCTTTCTTTTGTGATGCATCTGTCGTTGTCGATAAGTCTGATTCCCTTCTCTTTCTCTTTCTGCTTTCTTTTGTCTTCTTCTCTTTCTTTGTCTTCTTCTCTTTCTTCTCTCCATTCACGGTTCCGTTGGTTGTTGTCTCTTTCGTCTCCTTATTGCTGTTGCTATTGCCCTTCTTTCTCTCCTCTTTTGGTTGATACTTTCTGCACTTGTCTGCATTCGGCAGTTGTTGAATCATCTTGGCGATGACTGGATGCGAGTATCCAAAGTATTCCGGTCCAGAGACGTTGACAAACTTTCTTCTCTCCGAGTCGCTCCTTCTCTGATTGACTCTGTGGAGAATGTCGGACCAAGCTCCAGTGGCAGAGTCAAAGATGGCAGGATGTTGAGGATCATCTTCAGGGGTGACTACAAAGAGAGGTCCTTTCATTCGCGCGATTTGTTTCGTCGTTAGACCAGGTTTTGTCTTTTGTGCAGTTGAAGTGGATGAAGTTTGCTGTTCTTCTTCTGCTTCTTCTTCAAGAGTAGTTAAAAGAGTTTTGATATCTTCAGAGTGGGGGTCGAGGATTTCAGAGGTGTAAAGGCACTTGTCGTTGGGGTTGAGGACGGATTGGTAGGTACGAGTACTCTTGTAGCCTACTGGCCATATATAGCTTTTGTTGTGATAGGACTCGTTGATCTCTCCTAATGAATACACTTTCATCGCTCCTTTTTGTGTGAAAAAAGCAAGCGTAAATGAAAAAGAAGTTGAAGATAAAAGGAAGAAAGGAAAAAAAAAAAACAGAACAAAGAAAGCAGAATGACAAACAAAAGTAAGAAGCGTACCAATGCTGATGGGAAAGGTGGTCTCTTTTGACGTTTTTGGTCTTGGCGAAGACTTGTTACTGCTTTTCTTTGTCAAGTCAACCACCTGTTTGCCTTTTTTCGTTGTCGGCTGTTTCACAAAGTCATCATCGTAATCTTCATCTTCTCCATCATCCGCTTCTTCTGCTTCATGATTCTTCTCTGAAAACTCTTCTATCTCTTCTTCCTCTTCTTCCTCTGCTCCATCAATGGTATCCCAAATGCTCTTTGTTGATTCTTTTCCTTCTCCGTCTTCTGTTATATACATTTCAGAGCCATTTGCTCCCTCTTTTTCAGCAGTTCGAATTCGTTTTCTGCTCCCGTTTTCTTTTTTCACAAATGCATCAATGCTTTGCTGCTTGCTCCGGTGGGGAGGTAATCGAACTTTTGTTGTTGGAGATTTGATTCCTTCTTGTTCGTTCTCTTCCAAAGCAGAAACCTTTCGTTTCTTTGTCATCATGAACGGAGAAGAGGCGCTGACTGAAGAAGCGGAAGAAGACGACGACGAAGAAGGTCGGATGAGTTTGTTCATCTTAGAGTTGAGTACGTTGATGAGGTATTCCAAACGTTCTGTGATGACAGACTCTCTCGGCCATCCTAACACACTCTGATTCGTCACAAAATCTGATTCATTTGCCCTTGTTTCGTTCTCCTCATCACCTTCTGCTTTTTCTTCTCCTTCTTTTCGTTCTATATCTTCAACTTCCATTGCATCTCTTGTTTCTTCCTTCATCTTATTCTCTTCCTTTTCGTCTTTTACATTTTTTTCTTCTTCTGTCGTTTTTTCTTGTTCTTGTCGTAACTGTTCTGCCAACGCTCGAAAGGGAAACTCTTCATCCGAGCAAATCTTGTCCCATCTACCAAAACCATGTTTGAGCACCGCTTTGAGCAATGCCAAGTCGTGCTCTTTGCCTGCTCGCCACCAACTTGGCATCATTCTATTCTTCTTCGTGGAGCGAACAGCAGTCGTACAAAACTTGAGTCGTTCGCACAGTTCCTCTTCTGCTTCTTCGTTTGTTGAAGCAGATGTAGTTGAAAGAACTTTTCGCAAGTTTTCCATCAAAGCTACTCGTTTCGTTAAACGAAGGGCGAATTGAGGAGTCACTGCTTCAGTCACTCCGGCTGCTTTTCTTTCTTCCGCTTTTCTTGCGTTTACCTCTTCATCTCCATTCTCGTCTCTTTCTTTTGATGTTTTGCTCTTTGTCTTCTTTTTTTTCTTAGGTGAAGAGGAGCTCTCCTTCTTCTGAGCACGTAATGTATCGTTACACAACGAAAGCAAAGCACGAACGTAACGTTCCACATCTGTTGTTGTCTTGTTGAGTCGAGCTGATCGTCTCAACTTATCCCAGTCTTCTTCGTCTGTTTTTCTTCTTTCGTCATGTTTTGATCTGGTGGGTATTCCGTGACTCATCAATGCTCGATTCAAGTCGCTCTTCTCTCGCTTGGACCAAATTTTGGAGAGTTTCGGTTTGACAAAGTCGTCGTCTTCATCTTCGAAGTAATCGCTCTTTTCATCCTCATTTTCTGCTCCATTTTCGTGTTTGTCATCCTCTTGTTCCCGTTTTTTGAGTCGCGCTTGCTTCTTCCTTCTTTCCTCTTCCCAAGCCTTCATCAATCGTCTCAGTCTCGAATTCAACACTTTCACTAACGGCCACTCAAACGTCGTCTCTTCCTCTTTTTCATCTTCTTCCTCCTCTTCTATCTCTTTCTTCGAAGTGTGTTTCACTTTGGAGAAGAAAGGCAATGCAGCATCGTTCTTCACATCATCATAGCGCCCCATTCCATGCAAATAAGTTCCCAATAACAAAGCGGCATCCTCTTTTGAAGTCCACTGCGATGGAGTACCCACCACTTTCAGCGGTTTGTTGCTAGGGAAGAGCTTGAGGACCACTTCCGCTTCGATGCGATCCAAAGAGAGCTGATAGGAACGCACCAGGCGACCTAAACAGGAGATACTTGATAGCAGTTGAATGAGCTTTTTAGCATTGCGTTGAAGATATTCGCTAAAGTCTGAGACAGTAAGAGAAAGTTCGTCGTCAAAGCGGCTCCATAAAGGAGTGTGTTGTTCTTCCGGCTTTGTTGTTGTATCGATTGTAGTTGTAGAGTTGTTGTTTTCGATGGAGGAAGAAGCAGCAGGAGAAGAAGAAGAAGAAGAAGAAGAAGAAGAAGAAGAAGAAGAAGAAGAAGAAAATGATGATGAAGAAGAGGCATCGGAAATAGGAGGTAAAGGAGTATTACTGATGCGAACCGACAATTCTGAGAAGGACGACGGGACAGGGGCATTATCGACCTGAAGGAATATCTCTCGTTCTCTTTTTTCTCTGTAAGCTTGTCGTTGTCGCAATTCTTCCTTTGATAAAGATTTCTTGTTTTCTTCGTCGCTGTTTTGGCTGTCACTATCTTCACTGTCGTTGCTTTCACTCTCACTTGAATCTTCTTTCTTCTTTTCCTTCTTTTGCTTCTTTTGTTTTGGTTTGCGATTGTTCTTGCCTCTTTCACGAAGTTCTTCATCTATGGCAAAGTTGGAGATCTTGTGCAACAACGCTCTGCCGTAAAGTTCTGTTTCCTCCAACGTTCGTCGGGGGAGTTTGGCAGAATCGTATATTTCTTGCCACCGTCCAAAACCGAAGTTGAAGAGAGCTGACTTGAAGCGAGTACGTTCCGCATTTGACCAACACTTCTTATCTTTCTTGCTGCTATCATCACTAATAGAAACGAAGACAAAAATAGGGTAAGGAAAAATTTATATAATAGCAAAAACATGAAGAGTAAAAAGAACAAGAAGAAGAAAAAGAAAACTAAAAGACAAAACAAAATACCTATAAGCTTCATCATCAGAGGCTATTTCGTCTTCCTCTTCTCCAAAACCTTTCCTACTAGAACCATCTAAAGAGGCTGCTCCAAACCGCTTCACTCGTTTTCTCACACGTACCCCCGATTGAATGAGCGGATCGACATAATGCACGTCAGAGTTTGGCAGCACTTTCTTCCAAAAATCAGGATCATCAATGTTGATGTCGCGAGCAGAGTCTGCTGAACAGAAGGAAGCTTTGGAGAACATAGCGAGAGCGGAGTTGTTCTGGTCATTTTCGTTACTATTCTGGTCAGAGCGTACAGTTATGGAGGAACGTTCTAATATTTTGTCGATGTCTTCTTCGTCATATTGGGTCTCGTTTTGATCTGTTGATTATTATTTTTGTTCTTTGGTTAATAAGAAGAAGAGGAAAAGAGAATGAACGGAGAATGAGAGGAGAAGAGAGAACATACCATCACGCAGGTTGTAAGCACCATATTTCAGCAAAGAGTCGATGGTACGCTTATCCAACGCCTTCTCTTCTTTCGTTTCTCCTGATTCCTGATTCACTTTCTTCCCCATCTTCCCCAAAATTGCTTGATCCAAACCCAACTTTTTGGAAGCTCTCTCGAACATGTGTCGCTCATAGGTATTGCGAGTGATGAGGCGATAGACTTTGACCATTTGAGTTTGACCGATGCGGTGGCATCGTGCCTGTGCTTGAATATCGTTTTGTGGATTCCAATCGCTGTCAAAGATGACGACAGTGTCTGCCGCGGTAAGATTGATACCAACTCCACCTTTATGTTAAAACAAGTAACGTAGTGAGCTTCAATAAATTATAAAAGAAAAAAAACGAAATAGATAACAGGATAGATAAGAAATTTGTACCTGCTCTTGTGCAAAGCAAAAAGACAAATCTATCAGAACCTTCTTTGCTGAAGCGATCGATGGCGGCTTGACGGTCGTTGCCTCGAATGCCACCATCTATGCGCTCGTATTTGTAGCTGCGATAGTTGAGATAGTCCTCTAGAATGTCTAATACCCGCACCATTTGGGAGAAAATCAGCACCTTGTGGCCTCCTGCTTGTAGCTTTGGCAATAACTTGTCTATTAACACTAGCTTTCCTGAACTTTGGATCAACCTGTTGTTTTTTGTTTTGGTTCAAGTCCTAAAAGAATGGAGAATGGAAGAAAGAAAGGAGTTACTTTTCAAACACTTCATTTGAGTGTGGTGGAAGCCCAGCAGTTACTTGGTTCTCCACTCCTTTGATGAGGTATGGATGCTGAAGGCCACGATTTTAAATGAGTAATGTTGGAACATAAAGGGATAGAGGAACCGTGCCCAGGAAGAAACTTACGTTGCAACATTTGCGTAGTTGCATAACAATGTTAAGCATGTTTGGCATATTGGATCCTGTGCATCCCTTCCTCAGAAATGCAATGTTCTTCTCGTAGATGGCTTTGTAGTATTTCTTCTGAATTGTGGTAAGTTCCACCTCTACAATGGTTTCTTCTTTAGGTGCGATAGACTTTTCCACATTTTCTTTCATTCTTCGAAGCTGTGCGATTATTCAAATATAATATAAGGAATGAGCGGAATCGAAGAGAGAAAAAGTACGTCGTACCAAATGAGGCCGAAGAACTTCATGAAGTTGAGTGACTTGTTCAGATCCTTTTAAGTCTCCAAACTGCGCCAAAAAGTCCTCACAAGAACTGAGAGAAAGAAAAACCAACATTTCAGTTGCATAGAACACGAGAGAGAGATGATCCATTATTACCTAAATTTTTCTGGTTCCATAAAGTTCAGAAGACTCCACAATTCTTCAGTGTTGTTCTGCAACGGAGTTCCCGTCAACAGCAGAACAGATTCAAAGTTAAAAGTTCGTAAGTCCACTAACAACTTTGAGTTCTGTTCAAATACAAGTCAAATGAGGATTAGAGTTTTGTTTTTTAAAAAAACAAGGGAAATAAAAAGAACAATATAGTGATAAATAAAACCTTGTTCTTGAGTCGGTGCGCTTCGTCAATGACGATATAATCCCAATCGATAGCTTGAAGTATGTTCTTGTCTGTAAGAACCATTTCGTAGGTAGTTATCAACAAATTAAATTTGTAACACGTCTTATAAGGTTTCTTCTGTATACAATCGTCAGTTTGGCTTTTTAAATAAGAAGAAACGCGCAAAAGAAAAAAGAAACAATAATGAAAGCAAATATGACGTTTTTTTAAAAAACAAAGCGTACATTTTTGTCGGTATAATGCCATTCGTACTGCCGAATGATCTGTCTGGATTCCGCTGTGCCATGATAAATCACACAATTCATATTAGTCCATCCCTCGCACTCTCTCTTCCAATGTTGAATGGCTTTTGGAAAAAAAAAGATAACGATGTTTCAGTAGTTGTTTGGGAAATGAGAGAAATGTAATTGTTTTTGAAGAGATAGCTTACTTGAAAGAGGTGCAATAATGAGAAATGGTCCTCTTCGCTTTTCTCGGTCGAAAAGATGCCACAAAGTGCTTATGCTCTGAACGGTTTTGCCTGTTGTTAAATGATACAATTAGAGATATGAAAGAAGTCAAAGATAGAAAAATATGTATGAGATAGCATACCCAATCCCATTTCATCGGCAAGAATGGAGTTTTGGTTCTGATACCAATTCCATATCAACCAATTCACGCCTTCCAGCTGATACGGCCTGAGTTGATTACCTGCTTTGAAACTGTAAAGAAGCAGATTAGCGAAACCAAATGTGAAGCTTCCAGGTTGAAAAGGATCGTACACAGGAGACTCAGTGTATTCTTTATAATGAGATGGTGGAGGTCGTGGCTTTGGATGTGGTTTGAGCTTTGCAATGTTGGCTGGAGGTTCTTGACTCCTCTTGAAGATTTCTATTTTCTCATCGTCCTGAATTAAATAGCGTAAGTTGAGAGAGAAGCAGCAAAGAGAGTTGAGAGAGAGAACAGAGAAACGAAGCGCTAACATTGAGATCAGAAGCTAACTCCCAAGTACAGTCAGCATAAGGCAAAGATTCCCACTTGACAAAATATTTCTTAACAAGCTCGCCTTTTTCATCAAGCTCTTCCTCTTCATCCAATATCCTGTCCACCTTATTTTTTCAATTGTACAGTAAGAGAAATGGGAGTGAGTGAGAGAGAGAGAGAGAGAGAGAGAGAGAGAGAGATGAAATAACGAGGAAGAGAGAACAAGTACCTGAACAAAATCCGGATTGAATGGCTTCTCTTCATCAACTTCCCCATAGACAGAAGATGGATTCTGCCAATAACGTACTATTTTCTGCTTTCCAAAACGTTCTTTCAGGATCTCTGCTTCTGGTACCCACGTAAGATGCAGGTAGGAGAGCCCTTTCCATTTGACGAGATAGAGCATGTCAGCGAGTGCTTCGTCTTCTCCAATAATGGTGGGGTCCTCTTGTGATTGTTGTAACTTCTCTTTGTCTTTTTGGTTGCTGTCAGGTTTGTTGCCAGGGTCGCTTGCTCCTTTGGAGAGTGCTTTGTGACTAAGAAGTTTCTCGATCACTTTCTGTTAAGTTTTAATATAAAGTTAAACCCAAAGAGCGCGAGATAAAAAAGATGAGAGAGAGAGAGAGAGTAATGAAAGATAAAAGGTTACAAAAAACGATGATAACAGACAAAACAAATAAACAGAAAGAGTGACACAGTACCTTTGCAGGTTCTTCAGGGACAGTAGGATCATTCGCAGAATCGACATAGTCATCACTGTCAGATTCAGAAGACTCTTCCGCATAGTTCACGGAGGTATTCCTTTTCTGCCGCGAGCTCCACCGAGTGGCTATTATTGTGTGTATTATATTAGTGAAATGAAGAATGAAAGAAAGAAATGATAAAAACCATTTCCTGATGATTTTCGTTGACTAGCTTTTCTGCTCGCGTTCGCTCTCGATGTCCTGCTTGCCGCTCGATCGTTCACGTCCACAAAGTCTTCATCTTCTTCACTTTCTTGTTCTTCTGCATCTGAAGCATTGTCATCATCTTCCTCTTCGCTCTCATCTTCTTCTTCTCCGTTGATCTCTGCATAGTTGATCTGTTTGCTTCTACGTCGAAGTCCTAAACTGTGCAAACGTTCACTGCTTGCTGTTAAGCCTCCTCCTCCATGAGACGACGTTGTGTTCGACACTTCTTCTTCTTCCTCTGCTTCGTTTGCGAGATCAATGCGGCTCACAGGTGTTGTGCAAGCGCTTCTTCGTCCTCTTTTTGGTGCAGCTTTTGACGGTTTGCTCCTTGGTTTAGCCGTGGACGGTCGGCGTCTTGTCCTGGAAGAGGAAGCTTCATAATCCTCATCGCTCTCATCGTCCTTTTAGGCTCAAATGGTTAAAAGACATGAGAGAGAGAGAGAACAAGAATGAAGCAAACAGAAGAAACGAGCAGAGAAAGAAAGAAAAAAATAGAAAGAACGGATAAAAAAGGAAGGAAAGAAAGTATACCAGTTCTTCTTCCATTTCGTCCTCTTCGTCTTCCTCGCTCAGTTGAAATTCTGTGTCAGCGTCTTCTTCTTCCTCCTCCTCCTCTTCCTCCTCTTCCGAATAGTCGTCTTCCTCCTCCGTCTTCTTCTTCTTCCCTCCTCTTTTGCTAACCGCTGTGGCCTCCTCTTCCTCTTCCTCTGCGGAAGAAGAATCAGCCGAAAGGTCCACTACTTTGCGGGCGTTGGTTTGCTCTGCTTCTTCCTCATGTTCTTCTTCCTCTTCCTCTTCCTCCTCAGAGTCCAATATGATGCGTTTAATCTTTTTGCGCTTCTCTTCTTCCATTTATTTGCCCCCTTTTTTTTTTGTTTATTGTTTGGAGTGGACCAAAAAAAAAAAAGATCAAAACAGGAAAAAAAAAAAAGAAAAGACAGAAAAAAAGAGAAGAAGAGGAAGAAAGATGAGATAATGTGTTTCGTAGTTTTACGAAAAAAAAAAATAAAAATACTTCATCAAAACCATAAGAAACCAACAAATAAAAAAACAAGGTACCTCGAGGTTGTTTGATGCGAGCGGGTTTGTGGTTGCGCAACTGTCCCGCCGTAGAAGAGCAAAGAGAAAGAGAGATGCACCCCTTTGTTCGTGTTCTCTTAGGGAGCGTTATTTTCTTTCTTTGTCCTTTTTTTTTTCTTTCTTTTTTTTCTATTTTTTTTTTGGAATTATTTTGAATAATTGTCGACATCAATTGAATTTATTCGAATGTGAACTATGTAAATTATTCAAAGAATGTTTGTCGACGAAAGAATGCAGGAATTTCATGTATGTGAATTATTCGCATAATTTTGCATGCTTATCATTCCAAGCAAAAGAAAGGAGAAGAAAGCGGAACGTTGGAAGGGAGAGAGCCGTTGCGTTTGACCAAACCAACAAGAATGTTGGTGTACACCCTGCCGAAAACTGGTGGGTAGCGTGTAAAAAAACAAAAAAAAATAAACAACCTAACGGACAACTCCTAAGAGTGGCGGCAAAGATCTTTCCTTCTTCTCTCCTCTCCTTCTCTTTCTTCCATTCAGTTGAGGAAACACAATGGAAGGGTGTCTCAGCTACCAGCTCAACTACCACCTTCAGCAAGCCCTTCAGGCCATTCTAACGCACCCACAGCAACGCGAAGAAGAGGAGGAGGAAGAAGGAGCCACACCGGCCGAGCCGCTACAGAACGAAGAACTCTCACATGCTCGCCACCCCTCTCTCCTCCTTCGCTGCCTCTACGAGTGCAACCTCTCCAACCAGGCCCTCACCCGCCTGCCTCCCGCCTTCTTCTCCCCGGCCTTTGCCCCCTCTCTCGTGCGCTGCACGCTGGCCAACAACCGCTTGGCCGGCACCCTGCCGCCGGCCTTCAACGCCACCCGCTTCGCCTCCCTTCGCTGCCTGAACCTGGCGGGCAACCGTTTGGAGGCCTTGCCGGAGGAGTTTGCACACCTCCCCGCCCTGGCCCACCTCTCCTTGGCGAACAACCGCCTGAGGGCCCTGCCGGAGGAGTTTTTCCGTGGACTTTGCAACCTGCGACGATGTGACCTCTCCAACAATCTTCTCTGCGACTTGCCTCCTCTTCCCTCCACTTCATGTTCTTCTTCTTCTTCTTCTTCTTCTTCTTCCGCGCCAGTAACGATAACGACAAGTAGCAAGTTGGAGTGGTGTTCGTTGTGGCGGAACCCCGTTGCGATGGGATTGCCACCGTCGTGGCGACTGTATGGCATGTATGCAATGGGCGTATTGAGTTTCGAGGGTGACGAGGCAGAACCGGAGGGGGAGGCATCAGAAGAAGAGAATGGGGAAGAAAGGAGACAAACAGTTGAGACGCAGAAGAAGAAGAAGAAAAAGCAGAAAAGAGAGGAAAGGTATCGGCAGATGTTGCTGCGGCGGCCCGAGGAGAGTGGAGTGAAGGAACTGGTAAGGCTATGCGGCGAAGCAGTACTTCGGTTCTCCTTAGTTTCGGACCTCCCTCCTCTCCCCAAGCCATTACCCTTTTCATGTTCTTCTTCTGCTACCTACAAACCTCACCTTTGTATATATGAGGATGGCCAACCCTTTCTTCTTCCTGTGGAACTGAAGGACATGTTAAGGGAGGAGGCTCAATTGTGTCACGTTTGCGGCCTTGTTTACTTGGAAGGCAGAGAAGGTGAGCACCGATGGCCTCGCCTCCTCCGCGACCACAAACTCGGGCTAACGTGGCGTCTACAATGCTGTTCTTGGCGATGTGCACAGACAACCGCATTGGATTCCGCCATTCAGTTCCACGAAGAAGAAGATGCACAACAACGAACAGCGTTGCCCTCCGTCTGAAACGATAAAGTCCCGATACTACAGAATGAAAGCAAAGGTCTCGAAAAGAAGCTTCTTTTCTATCGATTTGCACCAAGTCTTCTGTCGCTTTGTACCTTAACAACATTCTCATTATTTGTGTCCCGTCTCTCTTCCCCAGCAAGCCAAATGAAGCGCCGATAATTCGATCACTCGTTTCAAATCACCAATCCAAAATCAAAACGTGGTTCGATCGCTTCCATAAAAGGATATCACGCCTTTTCAGTCAGATCATCCATGTCGACAAGTAATAACCATTTGTTTCCGCGACCCAGTTTGACAGGTTGTACGAATGACAATCTAGAATAACGGGACCAATCGGGTCATTGCACGGGTGGTTTTGGACCACTCAGAAATGGGCCGGGTGGAGACCCGGAAAACTCGTCGGCAATCCGTGTGTAATCGACAGCCTATCCGCAAAAGTATCGTTTCACGTCAAACATATAAAAAAGAATGCTCATTCGACACTCTCGACACTTCTTCATTCCTTCGACTCCTGTTTAACAAAACAACCCAACGAAAACAACGAACAAACGCAAAGGGCTATAACCGACAAACACCAACATGTTGACAAAGACTATCCTCTTCGCCGTTCTTCTGGCCACTTGCTGCATGCTGAGCATTCACGCTCAAGACGATAACAACAACAATAATGGCAATGCCACCAATGTGCTCCGTGTGACCGGAGAGGGCACCGCCACAGCTGAGGCCAACGTCACGGAGATCGTGCTCGGCGTGGAGGTCCGCTCAGAGGAGTCCGCCTCGGACGCCATCCAGCAGGCGGCCGAGCAGGCCTCCAACCTGACCTCCTTCCTGCAGGAGCAAGACGGCGTGGAGAACCTGCAGACCGTCCAGATCTCCCTGCAGCCTATCATCCCGCCCCAGCAGCAACCCCCCATGCCGCTCCCTCAACAAGGAGAAGGAGAGGCCCAGGAGACCCAACCTCTCATTCGAGGCTACGTCGCCACCAACCTGATCAGCTTCCGCGTGACCGACATCGAGAGCGTGGGAGAGATCATCGATGGGGCCATCGAGGCCGGTGCCAACCGCATCGACTCGGTCAGCGTCACCGCCTCGGATGAGGCCCTGGACCTTGCCCGCGAGCAGGCCCTGCAGGACGCCGTGGAGAACGCAAGGGCTCAGGCCGACATCGTCTTTGAGGCCCTCGAGCTGGAACCTCAGGGCGTGACCTCGGTGGAGATCAACAACGTGTTCTTCCCGTTCCCTACTCCTCTCTTCTCGGCTGGTGCGGCTGAGGCGGGAGACGTTTTCATCACCCCAGTCCTCGGAGGAGAGCAGGAGGTCACTGCCAACGTGGTGCTCGAGTTTGCTTATTAGATTGGCCGCTGGCCCTGACGAAAGCTGCCTTTGTCGCCAAGGAAAAGCTGAGCATTGGTAAACCAAACAACCACACAACCAAACAAACAACAACAACAACAAAAAAAAAAGAAGCTTCTTACATGTAGATAACATGTGAGCAAAAAATGCTGCATATTTGTGAATAGATAAACAACTTACACTTTCAACGATAGCCATGGTGTTTCCTCAGCGAGGAAGGGGCGTGTCGGGGAGTGGGACTGTAAACAAGCGATAGAGAGAGAGAGAGAGAGAGAAAGAGATAGAGAAAAGTGAGAGAAAGAGATAGACTTTAGAGAGAGAGAGAGAGAGAGAAAGAGAAAGAGAAAGAGAAAGAGAAAGAGAAAGAGAAAGAGAAAGAGAAAGAGAAAGAGAAAGAGAAAGAGAAAGAGAAAGAGAGAACGATAGAGAGAGAAGGAGAGAAAAAAGAGAGAGAGAGAGAGAAAGAGAGAACGATAGAGAGAGAAGGAGAGAAAAAAGAGAGAGAGAGAGAGAGAAGAAGAGAAGAATGCTAATGGTATGATTTTTTGATTTTCGATTGGTTTGCAATCTAGATCAACATTATAAGGACGACACGACAAAGTAATCTAAATTTCGGATCAACAAACTTAAAAGAAAGAAAAGATGAGAAGAAGAGGTTCTTTTAACGTCGATGTCTACGACAGTCAGCCGCTGTATCCGGGACAAACGGCCACTTGGAATGCACAACTGATATGTCACTCCATTCTTAGCTTTCCAGGAGAGGACGATAGCAATGGCGCTCCTCCTCCTAACCTCGAGAAAGGGGACAAAGGTTCGTTTTTTTTTTGGGATTTGATGAAGATCTGTTCTTTTTTTTAAACTAATACCTTTTTTTTTTTTGGCTTTAGTTTTGTTGCCTTCATCAGCTTTGATGGAACTGTGTTCGTTATCTTTATTTTTTTTTTCCAACCCTTTTTCATTTTTCGTATTCTTAAACGCGCCATCCGATGATTAGCTCTTAGACAAATCGAATTTCCAATCGTCCTCCAACTCCGGTAGGCAAGAGAGAGCGAGAGAGAGGAGAGAGAGAGAGAGAGAAAGAGAGAGAGAGAGGAGAGAGAGAGAGATTAACATTATTGCACATTCTTACTCCATAGATAATACAGGAATCCTGCAAACAACAAGCTGGCTTACTGTGGAGTGCTCGAGTTCTCCAGTCCAGAGCAGCATTGCTGCGTCCCTTTCTGGGTACGTTTGATGTGTAGCGAGAAGAGGAGCAGAGAAAAACATAGCTAGAGAGAGAGAGAGAGAGAGAACGAGAGGAGATTAGAGCAAGCGAACGAGAAGAAGAAGAAGAAGAAAAACAAGAAGTGAGGAGGACATCACTTAAAGAGAGAAGCGAGAAGAGTGACTTGAAAACTAAAGAGATGACTCAACGTAATTACGTTAGATGAAGGAGGCGTTGGAGCTGGAAGAAGGTCAAAGGATCCATTTGCGAACGGTAAATGTCCCAAAAGGAACCTATGCCAAACTTCAACCTTTGACAGACGCTTTTTATCATCTCGACGACCCCAAAGCTGTGTGTGTATCTCTTCTGTGCTCTCTTCCGCTTCTCCTCTTCTTGTTCCACTTCTTCTTTCTTCTTCTTCTCATCTATAGTCTTGGCCATGCATAGGCTAGAATCCTTGCTACGTGGTTATACATGTTTGAAAGAGCAAAACACGTTTCAACTGATGCTAACAGAGGGCAGCCCTCCTCTTAGCTTCCGTGTTTTGGCGCTGAAGCCAGAACCAGCCGTGTGCATTGTTGACACCAACATCGAAGTAGAATTCGCTCCAATGGAAGGACGGGCAAGTGAATCATTAATCAACAAAAACAATAAGAACGAAGAAGCAAACAAACCAAAGAAAGATGAACAACTAAGTGCACGGACCAGTGGGCGAGGAGAGGACTACTTTAAAGGAGAGGCCACCAATGCTCTACCAACAGATGCTTCTTTTTCTATTTGTGGCAACTGGTTCGTACTCTTTATATCTCTCACATTCTTCCTCTCTTTACTTTTGCTCTTCTTTTTTGTTAACAACGTTTTTTCCTTCGTGTTCTTTTTAACACTACAATCGTGGTGCCAAAGTGCCTCTTGACAGAAGGTCATTGCATGAGGCTGTTTGTTACCGGCAAAACTGGACGTGCGACAAATGTAGCGCTCGCCTTCCACGAAGCAACATTCAATCTCATCTCAATGAATCCCATGCTCTGGTTTGTATTTTTAGTCGTTCGTTTGCTTTTTGTCCTCTCTTTTACTTTGCATCTCACCAACAAAACGACAGGTAAATTGTAAATGTGGAGATAAGATGGAACGTTATTTATTGGAAGAACACAAACGAAGCGAATGCTTGCTGCGCACAGTGAAGTGCTCGTTTTGTGGTGTGTCCATCCTGGCCAAAGAGCGGTTGGATCACGAGACCTATTGTGGTTCTCGTACCGAAAAGTGTGAAATCTGTTCCCATTGGATTTTACTTCGAGGTGTGTACGCTTTCTCTGTTCTCTTCTTCTTTTTCCTTCCACCACTTTCTTCTCTGCTTCTCTGCTTCTCTTCTCGTCTCTTCACTCGTTCTCTACATCTCTCTTCTTGTCTTTTTTTCTCTTCTCGGCTTTTTCTGCTTCTTGCTTTCCTTTCTTTTCATCTCTAACGACTTTGTGAACTTCTTCAAATGAACCAAAAAAGACTTTGAGAATCACCAACTGAATGAATGCGAAGCCCTCCGATCAACCACACCAACCTCCTCGCAACAACAACAAGAAGAAGACCACCGAGCACCAACCAGCAGCGAAGAACGCAAAGCGCTGAAATCCTCCGCAGTGGTTTGCCCCATTTGCTACAAGGGCTTTCCCCAGCTCGACCAGCTCTACTCTCACCTGGAGCTCTCTCATTCTGGTTTTACTTCTTAACTTTCCTCCATAAAAAGAGAGAAAAGAAAAGAAAAGAAAAGAAAAAGAACGAATGTAGAAAAAAATATTACAATTTTTTTGGAATCGATTTTTTTGTTTTACAGTTCAACAAAAAAAAGTTTGTAAGAAAATAGAAGAAGAAAGTGAAAATCAATCTGATCTACACGAAGAAGCCATCATCCATCCATCGGTTGGTGTTTTGTTTGTTTTTTTTTTTTTAAACTACAGCTGCAGCCGGTCGACGACTCTTTTCCGGATGTGATGAAGACGAGGACGAAGAGGGAGTGAAGAAGGAAGGAAGGTGCCGCGCGCTCTCCCACAGCAGCTGAATGGCTTTCTTCCTATCGCCGCACAGCCACGGGTGGTTGATGACCTGCTCCAACTTGAACCGCTTCTTCGGGTTGACCGTCAACATCCCCGAGATGAGGTGTCGCGCCTCCAACGACAGCCCGCTGAGGAAGGGATGGAAGGTGCCCTGCTTGGTGAGCGCAAAGATGGTGGGCATGTCCTTGGCCTGGAAGGGGAACCTTCCATGGAGGAGGGCGTAGAGCACGCTGCCGCTGGCCCATATGTCGGAGGCTCGTCCCAGATAGGGAGTGCGGGTGAGGATCTCCGGGGCAACGTTGTAGGCGCTGCCGCACCATTTGGTGAGGCGCTGGTCCTCCTTGGCAAAGCAGGCAAAGCCAAAGTCTGCCAACACTATCTTCATCGTACGTTCATCCAACAGTATATTCTATTCAAAGATAAAAAAGCAGTGAGAAATAGGAGAGAAGAAAGATTAAAAGCAGCAACTAACCTCAAGTTTGATGTCTCGATGACAGATGCCGCGGCAGTGACAAAGACGGATGGCCTCCATGAGCTGTCGGAAGAGGTGTCTGGCCTCGCTCTCGCTCAAAGCACCGCGCTTCTTCAGGTAGGCATAGAGATCGGTGGCGTAGTAGTCAAAAATGAGGTAATAGTAGTCCTCATCCTCGTAGACCTTCAACAGCTGCACCGTGTGCACATTCTCCTTGTTCTCGCTGGTGTTGCGGAGGGAGCGGAGGATCTCAATCTCGCGCAGCAGCTCGCTCTCCTTCTCGGGGGAGAGATCTGCCTTGGAGACGCACTTGATGGCCACCTTCTTGGTGGAGTCCCGCTTCTCAAAGCCGAGCTTCACCGAGGAGAAGGAACCCTTGCCCAGCGTCTTGGAGGTGACATAATAGTCACCAAGGCCGCAGACCATCATCTTCTTTTTCTTCTTCTTGTTCTGTTGCTGTTTCTCCACGCGAATCTCCTCCTCCTCTTCCATCTTCGTTTGAGCTTCATCGAAGTCTTTCTTTCGTTGTTGATGGTGTTCATTGGCTCCTTCGTCCTCGTTGAGGATAGGATTGGTGTTATCATCTTCGGCTTCCGTGCTGCTGTTGTCTCGAGACGAAACAGGAGAAGAAGGAGATGATGGAGAAGAAGAAGATGAAGAAGAAGAGGAAGAGGACGAGGAAGGAGAAGAAGGAGAAGTGCAGGAGGCTGTGGCAGCAGCTGCCGCTTGGATGATGGAAGGCCTGGCCTCAGCGTTGTTGGGCCATGGCAACGTGGCAGCCCTTCGCCGCGTGGCAGGTACGAACTCCCTCTGCTTTGCCATCATCATCATCACCTCCTCCTCGAGCTTTCTGTGATTCCAAGACTGGTGCTCTGTCTTGTCGTTGTCCATCTTCATGTTGCTGTTGTTGTGGTTCATGTTGTTGTGGTTCATGTTGTTGTGGTTCATGTTGTTGTGGCGTTGTATGAGACGTGGATGTATGCCTCTTCTTGCTACCTATTTTTTTAAAAAAAAAACACACAACACAAAGCAGAGAGTCAGCCATGAGCGCTTTTTTTTTTGAAAGCTAGAAGGAAGGGATGAAAGAGGAGCAAAAAAAACGTACCCTTTGTGGTGCTGGTGCTCTTGGGCGTACAGGTACAGCAGTGGTTGTGTTGTAGAATACAGGCGAGTGCCGAGGATAGGAGGGCTGCTGTTGTCGTCGAGGCAAGCAAGCAGAAGAAGCAGCAACTGATGGAGGAGAAGCAGAAGCAGAAGAGGAAGCCGCAGGGTAATAATAATAGTAGCAGGGACGATGGGGTCTCCTATGAACCAACAACGTAGCAGCAGCAGCAGTGGTGGTGGTAGTGCTTTGCTGCTGCAGTGGAGGCGGTTTGTTCTTTTCGATTTGGGTTGGAAAATGTGTTTCAGGGGAGACCACTGCTCGAACCATTTTGTATGCGTGCGCTTTTATTTGGGGGTGTTGGGTGAGGGCGTAGTAGGGCCTGCTGCTGCGGCTGCGTGTAGTGAGGGGTATGTTTTTCCTTTTTGTCGAAGTGGTGGCTAGTTTTCAGGCCACTGTCTCGGCAAATTTCTGCGATAATTCCTCTCCTCTTAATTTTTTTTGTTGCGTGAGGCGAAAAGCGTAGCGGGAGAGGGAGAGAGAGAGCGGAGAATGAGAAGAGATAAAATTGTAGAGTGGGGGGTGAGGGTGGGCAAGGAATACAGGGAAAATAGAAAGAATACGGGGGAGAGTGCACGAGAGTGGGGGTGTTCCTTTCCTTTTCCTTTGGGTGGGATTTCGAGGAAATGGGAGGATAAGGGGGGTTGGAAGGGAGGGAGGGGAATGAGAGGCGATGTGGTCTCCACGTAGAATTGATGGCTATTATGAGAGTGAGTTTTCGAGGAAGAGGAAAGGTACGGGGAAGGGTGTATTTAAGTGATAGTGAAGATGGTGGTTTACAACGAAAGTTTGGCGATAGGAAACAAAAAGAAACGCGAAACAAATAGTGTGGAGGTTGTCCTGGTAGCGGGCCAGGGAGTGGCTGCTACGCTCGTTTCCAGAGGATACGGAGCGTGGGTGGAGGAAAACACGCAGAAAAAAAGCAGGAAAGGCTGTTGGAAAAGCGACAAAAGGGGGGGTTCTTTTTAACCCGGCTGAAAACTCAAAGAAAAGTCTGATCGGGAAAATTTCCCTGGAAACTTCCAAATAATTTAATTAACGAACGGGAAATTAATTTCCTAGAAAAATTTGTAATTAAAATTGAGTTGATGATTTCAGGAGTCGAACCGGTGATTAATCGTCGACAGGGAAACTTCACAAAAAATAGGAAAGAAAAAAATAGCCAAAAAGAAGAACAAAGCATGGCCGCGGCAGAAGAAGGTATCGCGGTGCCCTTTAGAGAATGCCACGCAGAGATACGGCGGTGGGATAGAGTGCTCAAAGAGATCGAAAAAGTGCTCACTCACTACCAACAGCTGCGGACCAAGATCTTGACCGAAAACAAGAGGGGAGTGAAAAGAAAAATGTGGGCCGACTCGAACAATGAACATGCCGCCTCTTCGTCGGGTTATTCTTCTTCCACCCACACGCCAGTTGAAGAAGGGGAACAACACAAAAATCATGCAACCAAGTCAACCTCCGACACTGCTACCAGTGTCGACAAAAAAGATCCGGTGGAGAACGTTACCGCAACGAAGGAAGATATGAGCGGTGGCGACAGTCTTGTATTCATCGAACTTTCGGAGGAGGAAAGAACCGAACTTTTGCAACACTATCATGCACTCAGCAACCTGCTTGAAAAGAGTCAACAGTACGTTGGTTGGCTCTTCCTTTTTCGGTTTTTTCGAGTAAATTTGTTAACTGCGACAGTAGTCATTTGATAGATAAAAAGTTGGATATTATGTTGAACCAGCGGCGGCACCACTACAACCACACAACCGAAAAGCCTTTAGGAGGAAAGGGAGGAAATGAAAGAGGAGATGACGAGGCAGAGGAAGATGAGGAAGGAGAGGAAGCAGAGGATGAAGAAGAAGAAAATAGAGGCGCAAGTATAACAGAAGCACCAAGTCGTGCTTCATTTGTTGGTGGAGAGAAGAGACGGCCGGAGCAAATAGATTTAGACGAAGATGAGGCAGAAAGAGACGAAGAGGACGAAGAAGAGGATGAGGAAGAGGAGGATGATGATGACGCGGAAGACTTCATCGAAACATCGTTGCGAAGCGCAAAGAGGCAACGCACTTCGGTAGAAGGAGCTGATCCTTTCAATCCCACTCTCCCTGTTGTAGATGACATGTAGGTTTTTCGATCCTCGTTCTTTTGTGCCAGTATTAACAAATTTTAAAATTAAAAAACAGGAAAACAAGACCGTTATGCGGCGCAGCAGGAGCACCAGCCAACTATATGATACCAGCAGGTTCGGGCGTTGCCGCCAAAGTACGACCTAAGGGCAAACAAGAGCCGACATGGATCCTTGCAAGTATCGTTCGCTACCTCCCCGATAAACATAAGTACGAAGTTGTTGATGCTGACAACGAAGTTGCTGAAGCTGAGCGCAAGTGTGTTTCGTTTCTTCTTCTTCTCATTCTGCTTCTGCTTCTTGTTCTTTCGCTCTTCTAACAATCGTTTCTCTGCTCTTTGCAACAAAAGAAAGTACATGCTTCCACGTAGAGCTATTATTCCGTTGCCCACGTCTGTACCTCGCAATTGGACAAAGGCCACCCTCTTCCCAAAAGGAGCCTCTGTTCTGGCACTCTATCCTGGTACCACCAGCTTCTATCCTGCTACTGTTCTCGCTGGTCCTCGTCGCGTACGTTCTCTCCGATGCTCTCTACTTTCTCTTCTTTTTCTTCTTCTCATTTTTCTTGTTCTTGTTCTCCTCTCTCTCTCTCTCTCTCTCTCTCTCTCTGTTGCCTTCTTTGCTCTCTTCTCTTTTATGTCTTTATCCTTCGTTACTCGTTAATTTGCTCTAACCTTTGAACGCAAACTAAAGCGAAAGAACGGGAACTATATATTAGCTTTTGCCGATGAAGAACGAGAGAATGGTCAGGTCCCCAAAAAACAAGTCCCCCCTCGATTTGTAATTCATTGCATAGACTGAAACGAATACACCTCTCCATTCTTCCTTCTTTCTGCTTCATACTTTCCTTTCTTCTTTCGTTTCCGTCTTTTCTTCAACTGCTTGAACCAGTAATGCACCGAAGAGCCTCTTGCACGCTATCGCCAGGAGAGATCTTTCGCCTGATATCCTTCACCCTCCCGCCCCTCTCTATCACCACATGACTCCTCACAACGCTCTTTCCTCCATCTTTGCTCACCCCAAAAACAGCAGAGCCCAAGACCTTGTGCTCCGGATCGCAGAGGAGAGGAAAGGGGAGAGAGTGTTTGGCGCGCCAGTTGCTTTGCGGTTTAGGACGATCGCCGCTCATCCCAAAGACCTTATAGTTGGCTTGTTGGTATTTCTCATAGTCGTCACGAAAGCCGCATGCCTTTGTTTGAAAAGTTTGGTAAGCTTTTTTTGTTTTTGTTTTTGTTTTTCTTTGCAGGAGTAGAAAGCGACCTGTTTGGTGCAACCAGGAGTGTTGGCCCTGGGATAGAAGAAAATGACAACGCCATTGTCTTTGACCATGTCTTGGAACGAGACCTTGACGCCCTCGTCGTTGACCACCTCGAAATCCGGCACGTGATCGCCGATCGTCACGGGACCATTACCACTATTGCTGATACGCTCCTCCGGTTCTTGTTCTTCTTTTTCTTCTTTCTCTTTTTTTGGCTTTGGTTCAGCTTTTCTTTGTCTCTTTCGTTGTTGTGGCTGCTTTTCTTGGCTCTTCTTCATAGGTTTCTTTTCTTCTTCTTCATCACCAGCGGCACGTTTTTTGCTGATGGTGTTGTTGTTGGCAGCTCTCGCCCTGAGCGTCATGCCATGCCTCCTAGTAGCTGCTGTCGCATTCTTCTTTTCCATATTGTTTTCGCTTCTTTTTTTTTTTGCTATTCTTCAAATTTGACAATATATCGTGATAATATGTCTACAAAATGAAATTCTTTAAAAATTGTGAAATATATCGTAATATGACAACATATCGTGATAATTTTCGACGAAATTAAAAATTATGAAATATCGGGGGTTAACAAAAAATTTAAATAAATGTGTTTATGCAACAATAAAGAAGAATAAAAAAAAGAAATGAAGTTTTTGTGTGCGTCAGACAGAAGAAGAGTTGCCGGCATGAGAAGTGGCAGGGGTGGTGGTGGTGGTGGTGGACTTTCTTCTTTCTCTCTTCTTGCGAACGGCATCGTTCTCTTCTTTCCATCGCCAATTGGTCTTTGTCGTGTTGCTGTGGTTGTTGTTGGCAGTGGATGAGGTTCCTCCGCCACCTTTTTGTCTTCTTGCTCCTCCACCTCGATTGTTGTTACTTGCTGCTGCTGTTAGGCCGGTTTGGTCAATGTGGCTGTTGTTTTGAGTCGATGAGGCAGACGAAGCAGCCAAAACGGAGGAAAGTTGTTGCAGTTGAGCGGCTGTCGGTTGGATGTAAGGGTACGACTTTGAAGCAGAAGAAGAGGAGGAAAAACCATTGTTGTCCGTTTGTTGTTGTTGAAGAAAACGATGAAGATGAGCAACAGCTTCTTGTGGGTTGCTTTGGTTCTGGTTTTGGTTGCTTTGGTTTTGTTGAAGTACGAGCGGATGAGGTTGGGGATGATAGTCCTCTTGTTTGGCTTGGTGTTGTTGGTGTTGATTACGATAAGAAGCATCGCCGCTAAAGTAGTAATGTGGTTGTTGGTCAGTTGGTACTATATTAGTATCAGAGAAAGAAGAGCGATGAACCGAAGCAGAAGCAGAAGAAGAAAGATCGTTTTGTTGTTGCTGTAGTTGTTGTTGGCGAGGATTGAACGATGCATTTGTGGCTGGGGAAGAAGAATACTGCTGAGAAGGTGGTTGAGGATGAGGGTGAGGATGATGAACGGCGTGAACGGACTGGAGGTGATGTTCCATCATGGAGGCTAACATGCGACCATCCACTTCTTCTTCCGCCTCATCCCGTGCTTTCTGTCGTTGTTGATACTGGGAAGGATGAAGAGGAGGTTGGTAATGAGAAGGGGAAGGAGAAGCAGCAACAGGAGCAATAGGAATGGAAGAAGGGACGACAGAGGCAGGAACAAAATTGTGACGATGATCTTCGTCTTGTTGCTGGCGATGAGGATGAGGATGTTGAGGATGTTGAGGATAAGGAGAAAGTGGCAGCTGCTGTCGTTGTGGTGTGGGTAGTGGCGGATGAGAAGTAATTGGTTGCTGTGATGATAGTGGTGTAGAGTAGAACGAAGGAGGTTGGGGAGTGACAGTATAAGACGAAGGTTGGTGATGAGAAGTAGGAAAGGCAGAAGGAGAAGGAGAAGGCGAGGGCGAGGGAGGTTGTTGCGAAGGAGAATGAGGAGGTTGCTGTGAAAGAATGGTGGTTCTCATCCTAAATCCAGTTCTTCTTCGTGAGGGCGAAATGCTATTGGATGTTATGGCGGCTGGCGGCGTTGATACAGAAGAACCAAAAGCTGAAGCTACAGCAGATGGTTGGGGCGGAGGTGGCGGCGCTGGTGACTGGGGTTTTGGGTATGATGAAGGCGCTTGCTGGTTTGAGTTGTTTTGAAGAGGATACCTCATTCTTGTTCGTTGTTGTTGTTTTTGAGGCGAGGAAGACGGCGACACAGATGGATGAGATAGTGAAAGATGATGAGGAGGTGAAGAACGAGCATCTATGCCAGATAAAGACTGTTCTCCAAAAGATGACGAAGCGGGAAGTTGAGAGAATGGAATGGGTTGGTTTGCACTGTGCAAAGGAGATGCCGCTCTGCGGACTTGATAAGGAGCAGAAGCAGAGGAGGAAGTAGAAGATGATGGCTGTACCACGTTGTTCATTACTTCTTGTGATGCCTCATCTGTAGGTGAAAAGAACGGACCTTCTGGTCCAGCAGAAGAGAAACGATGAGGGTGGCTGTTACTTAGCAATGCTGGCGCTGTCATTGTAAGTTCTCTTTGTGTCTCTTCTTCCTTTCCCTCTATAATGTGCCGTTGAGAAGAAGACGCTTTGAAACTTATGGGGTCAGAAGCAAAAGGAGCCGGAGAGGGAACAGAAGTTGAAGATGGAGAAGCGAAATAAGGAGACGAGTGTTGATACTGTGGAAGTGGCTGCCGAACATTCATGAGGTCCGAAGATGAGGAAGAGAGTGGAGTAAGGGGGGAGTGAGGAAGAGATCGACTGTCCGTTCGAGATGAAAGTTGATCATTGCTATTGCCGTTTGTAGGAGAGGGAGAATAAGCATCCGTTGGGTAACGAGAGTGAGGATAGATAACTTGTGTAGATGAAGCAGGAGGAGTATTAGAAGGGTTAACATGTCTTCGTTGTCCTTTGCGCATCATCGTTTGCATCATTACCGTTCTGGACGGAGCAGGAATAGAGGCAGCAGAAGATGGGCCTTCAAAGGAATAAACACGACGAAGATGATCATTATTGTGGTTTTTGTTAGCATCAACAGCTGCATCGCCACCGTCAAGATTGTGCACTTCTCTCGTAACATAATGACTTTGAGAACGAAACAACGGTGCATCACTACTCTCGGTAGTCAGATCAGATAGATGGCGATGATGATGAAGAGAAGGCGAAGAAGATGAGGTTGAGAGAGAAGGAGGTTGCGAATAAGAACGAAATGGTATGCTTGGGTCGTTTTTGATAAAATGGGGAGGGTATTGGCTTACGCTGTTTGGTCGAGAGGAAGGTGGCAATTGAGGTGGTAGTTGTTGTGGCTGTTGTTGAGGAGATTCTTCAGGCGGGGAGAAAGAGGAGGAAGAAGAAATGTTCATACGCAAAGACGTTTCTGGTGGCGATGGGTTTCTGGTGGAAGAAAAAGAAGTTGGAGGAGAAGAAAAAGATGAGGTTGAAGTAGAGGAAACATTCATATCATACACTGCGCCTTCTTCTGTTTCTGCTGCTCCTCCACCTGCATTCTGCTCTTGATCTTGTGGTCGTTGATGTTGAGAAAGAATCGTCAACAAACGAGTTTTCAACGTCCTCACTGACACAAAGAGATGCTCTATGCGCTCCATAGACCTCATCAACCGCTGCAAGTTCTCGAACTGTTGAGTGCTAAGAAAGATCTTGGTAACCCAAATCATGTACTGCGGGGTGTTGGTGATGATAAGGTGAAAGCACTTGTTCTCTGTCAAAAGAAGGAACGTTTTCGCCCACTTGAGAGCAAACTCCTGATCACCCAACATCCAATGGCAAATGGCTCTCGTGGCAGCCATGTAGAGAGCCATCGCAATCTGTTCCACTTTGGGGAGAGGGTTGTGGGAGAGCTGCTTCTCGAGATTGTCTAGAATGGAGAAGATGGGTTCAAAAGTAGAGGGGCGTTTGTCTTTCTTCTTCTCAGCGATGAGGATGGCAGCAATGAGGTTCATAGCAATGTTGAGGCATTTAGTGCATTCATAGTATTTCTCAAGAGAGAGAGGCATGAGTTGAAGCAGTTTGTTGGAGGGAGGTTGCTCTTCTATTGCCTTCTCTTTCTTCTCTGTGGCTCCATCTTGTTCTTCCCGTTTGACGGCAGCTTCTGCTGTGCTTGCGTTGATCTTTGTTCTTCGTGTTTCTTCGTCTCCGAACTGTTCCCAAAAGTTGGTTTGGGGATTGCTTGACCTTCTGTTATTTTCCGGCTCGCCACCTCCTGTTTCTGTTTTTTCCTTTTTGACTGGATGTAAGAAATTATCTTCTTCGGGTCCATTCCTTCTCGTTTCCCTTTGTTCTTCTGGTATTCCTTCGCGTCCTTCGTCTTTATCCACTTGTTGTTTCCAAGTGACAGACGACGTCGAAGAAGAATGCATGTAAGAAACGGTCTTACCATTCCTTCTTTCTTCTTGTTCTTCTATGTCTTCTTCTTGTTCTTTTACGTCTTCTGCTTCTTTTTCTACATCTTCTTCCTCGTCACAAGGTTCTCCCAACGGATAATATTCGATGTCTCGCAATGCCTCATCCGGAAGGTTCCGCAAACGAACTCCATTACCGTAAGTGTTGTGATGATAGACGATCTCACGCACGATGGAATAAGGAGGATACCTATTCTTTATCGTCTTGAACTCCATTTGCAACCGCTGCATTTCGGAGAGGGAGAAGGCAGGATTGAAGTATTGTATGTACAAACAACGCATATACACGCCACAGTTGAACGCTCCAAGAGTGCGGCACAAGTTTAGGGCAACACGGAGATAATAGGAGCTCTTTTCGACGTCTCCCAATCTAAATAATTGAAGGCTTAGTGAGAAAGAGAGAGAAAGAGAGAAGCCAAGTAGACACAAAAGGCGCAAGCGAAAGAAAAAAAACGAAAGTCGGGTTTAAGGAAAAAAGTACCGCACGAGTGTAACATAGCCTAAGACGGTAAAGCCTAAGGCAACACTATAATCTGTAACTTCGAATAAATAACCAGCTAGTCGTCTGATTTTAACAAAAAGGTCTTGTACTCTATCCACATCACCCAACAATAGGTAGCCTATTGTTAAATAATAAATGTGAGACGAGTTAAGAGAGAGAGAGAGAGTGAGAGAGAGAGAGAGAGGAAAGAAGACAGGACGCGAAGGAAGAAGGAACAAACCTAATGCAACACAGATATGCACGTTAAAGGAAAGGGCGCTGATCTCCTCTGCTCCTGGCTGCGTGCAAAGGATATAAAAGACGTTGCTCTTGTCTAAGGCGGCGGGATGCAAAGGGTTGAAAGCCCAAGTGGTGCGAGCATATACATCCACACACTCGGAAATCATGCAACAAAGTTGTAAGTGCAATCCTGCATTCCATACAACAGCTTCCGAAGAGTGGCTTCTTCCTGCACGTCCCTCTAATTCTTCGTCGTCTTCATCATTTACTTCTTTTTCTTTTCGTTTACGCAACATATTATCTCGTTCCAGGGTTGCATTAGAGTGCTGCCTTCGCGGAACGATCGAAGTATGTTTTCCTTCTTTTTCTTTCGCGTCACGTTCTTGCTGTTGACTCAACTTCGAGTTGTGATCATCGTAAAATGTTTGCGTTGCTTCTTTCAGTTCCGCAGCTGCACCCTGCCGAAGCATCTTCTCGGGACTTTCTTCCGTACGTTTACGTTGTGGACCTTGAAGATGGTCCATTGCTGGCTTCACTAACTCGGTAGAGGGTTTAGATACTCGTTTGCGTTTTCGGGCGGGTGATGCGGAAGAAGAGGAGGCAGAGGGAGTAGAAGTGGAAGAGGAGGAAGTTGTAGCAACAGCGCTATCTTCGACGAATTGAGATTGAGGGGCAGATTTCTCAACCCTAATGGGATATTGTATGTTGATTGCTTTGGGCTGCTTTTTGTTTTTGTTTGTTAGTTAAAAAAATGGCAAAAAAGAAGAGGAAGGAAGAAGGAGAAAGGAGTATACCTGTGCGTAATAATTGTTGGAAGTAAGAGGCGACATTGATGGCGGGTCGCCCTCCAAAGAAGTTTGTAAAGCCACATCAAGGAGTTGGCTCTGTGGACTTGGTATCTCACGACTATTTCGATGCGAAGCGAGCAACCGAAACTGTGGCGACAAATTCCGACCACCATCCGGCTCATCCTCTTCCGCAAACAACAATCTGGCTGCTTCTTGCGAAAATGATGGATGCCGCGGTATGTAAGAAGTAGAAAAGGAAGAAGGGAATCGTCTGTCTTGCATCATTGCCATGATCATTCTCTCATTTGCTCGTCTGGTATCATCATCAGACTCGTGAGTTGCTTTCGTTGTTGTTTTGATGTTTTGACTCCTACTTAATCGTCTATCCTCTTCTTGTTGCAATTTTGCTTCATCTTCCTCATCCCCTCTTTCCAGGTTTAGCCACATATCTATTCCTTCATCGGCACCTCCATCGTGTTCTGAACTTTCGCAGCCCCCACCAGAATGACAGGCAGAAGCAGAAGAAGAAGGCAATTGTGTGGCGTCTAACGGTGATTGTGCTGAAGGAAAGCCGAAAGAAGAGGAACGAGAGGGAGAGGAAGAAAGAGAAGGTGCTCTATGCAGCGAGAGTTTGCATATCGGGCTCTGTACAGGTGAAGACAGGTCAGCAATAAACTCTTCGATGGCTCCGATGAGTTCTGCTTCTGAGCTATCCGAACTCCTTCCATTATGATTGGAAGTGTTGTTGCCACCATTCTTTGTCTGCCCAGAAGAGGAAGTGGCAAAGGAAGAAGAAGCAGCAGAAGAAGAAGAAACAGAAGAAGCAGGAGGAGATGAAATGAAGAGAGAGGAGGAAGAGGAAGAAGAAGTGAGAAAAGAGAGATCAAAGGATCCTTCTCCTGCGGCTGTTCGTCCTACAGCTGTAGTTGTTGAAGTGGCAGCAGTGAGCTGTTGCATGAAACACCTCACTCTTTTCTTGTTGGGTATGTGTTGTTTGTGTCTTGAGATCTTGAATAGAAAATGGGACAACGTATAAAAGTTGATCAGTAAATTGCAACGCAAAAGGCACAAGAAAGAAACATACGCAAATAAGAAACGATGAAGAGCAGAGAGCAGAGAGAGAAGGGGAGAGAGCCAGGCGAGTTGGAAGACAGAAGGTAGAGAGAAGAATGAGAATAACAGAGGGGAGAGAGAGCGCGCGCGCGAGCGAGAACAGAACAAAAACAACCAAAGAAATGAAAAGGATAACGAAATAGGTACCAAACGTGCAACAAAAAAAAAGAACTGTTCCAAAAAAACAAAGAAAGGATCAGCTGCTTGCGCAGTGTTCTTGTTTTTGAGGTCTCTTATTAGGGTTTGGCAAAATCACTTCTTTTAGGCCATAGAACAGGCAGAAACGTCTTTGTTTTGTTTTTTGTTTATGTATTGGATTAATCCAAAACGCAAACCATTGACAACAATGAAAAGGTAGAAAAAAGCTTACCTTTGCAAATTTTTTTTGTTTAAATAAATGGCCACCCAATCCAATCCACTCAAAGGATGGGATCCGTTTCCTTCCAAGTTGAAAAAAATAAAACTGACAACTGATTTCTTTCTCTCCTTTTCCTTCGAAAAAAAAAAAAACCACCTGCCTCGCCTTTTAACCCACCCACTACACAATAAATAACAGGGAAAGGGGGACGGTTCAAAAACTTGCTGTTTGGTTTGAAAACAAACGCCAAGTCAGTTTATCTCTCTCTTTCTCTCTCTCTCTCTCTCTCTTTTTTTTTTTTCCTTCCTTCGCTACTCGCTCTCTTTTGGAGTAGCGGCAAAGAGAAAGGGAGAAAAAAATCAACGCATAAATCATTTCATTTATTTTCCTATTGGTCGTCGCGAGGCAACGGGATGACGTATGTCGCGACATTTTTTGTTAATTATTGATCCATTGAACTAATAGATCGGTTTTTGATTTTTCATTGGCCATGGTTGTGATTGATCCTCACCAACCAACCAGAATTCATATAGGGAATGATTTTTTTGGTTCCCGGAAATTTCTCACAACCATAAGGCAGAACAGAAAAGAATGGTGGACGCACTAAAACCAGTGCTGGTCTGATTCAAACGTTTCAAAACCCAAACGGTAGCACCCACTTCTTTCACTACAGTGATAGCTAGAGCACAAAAAAATGTTGCCCGCTGTGCAACCACAAGACACAGCGGTGGAGCAAGAAGGCGGAGAACCCAAAACATTGGAGGAGGCGTTGACCGAGCTCCAAAGGCTGCGTGCTGAGAAGGAGCGTCTGGAACAGGAGAGAGACCGTCTGCTGCCTCCTCTTCCTCGCCACCTTTTTCAAGGGCGCACCGCCATCAACCAAATCCTCGGCCGCAAGGATCAAGGCGAGGGCCTCCTCTCTGATGACGCCCTCATTACCGTGGCCGGGTGGATCCGGACCACCCGCCTCCAGGCCAAAAGGACTCTGGCCTTCATCCACCTGAACGACGGATCTTGCATCCATGACCTCCAGCTCGTTGTAGACAAGAGCAAAACGCCTGCCTCATTCGAGGAGTTGCTGCAGCACAACCACTCCACCACCGGTTCCTCCATCTGGGCGCGCGGTCGATTGGTAAAGAGTCCGGCGAAAGGCCAACGAGTGGAGCTGGTGGTAGAGCAGTTTGGCGTGGTGGGGGCGTGTCCCGCAGAGAGCTATCCCTTGATGGCGCAGGCTACATCTAGGGAATATCTGAGGCAAGTCGCACATTTGAGAGCCAGAACTCGCATTGTACGTTGCTTCCTTCTCTTCTATCTCCTTTCTTCTCTTCCCGTTTCTTCTCTATTCTTTATTCATCGTTTGTTCTCTCAAAAACAACAACCAGGTAAGCGCTACGATGAGGATTCGCAGCGCCCTTGCCTTTGCCGTCCACAAGTTCTTTCAAGAGCGAGGCTTCTTCCACGTCCAAACACCTCTTCTCACAGCCTCTGACTGCGAAGGCGCTGGCGAGATGTTCCAAGTGACTACGCTACTCCCCAAGTCCCACAAGCTATCCGACATTCCGACCTCAAAAACTTCAACAACACAAGGAGAAGCAGATAAAGAGAAAGAAAAGAAAGACGAAGCATGTGTAGATTACGCAGCTGACTTTTTCGCTCGTCCCACTTTTCTCACCGTCTCTGGTCAACTTCAAGCGGAACACTACGCCTGTTCCTTGGGCAGCGTCTACACCTTTGGGCCTTGCTTTCGAGCTGAACATGCCAACACCACACGTCACCTCGCCGAGTTCTGGATGATCGAACCGGAGGTGGCCTTTGCGGACCTTCACGACGTCATCGACCTGACTGAAGCCTTCATCAAGTTCGCCATCTCTCACGTGATGGAGACGTGCGCTGATGACCTTGTCTACCTCGAAAGTAAACAGCTCCAAGAAATACAGGAACAAGGTAGACAACGACCTCTACCTCCGCTTCGACAAAGGTTGCAACGAGCCCTGGAGTCTCCATTTCAGAGGATCACCTACACGAAAGCCGTCGAAGAGCTTCTTCTTCATTACAAAGAAAAAGGAGAGGACCTGTTCACGCTTCCAGTTCAATGGGGAATGGACCTGGCCTCCGAGCACGAACGCTATCTCACCGAAGTGATCTATGAAGGATGTCCTGTTGTCGTGACCGACTATCCCAAAGACATCAAAGCCTTTTACATGCGAAGAAACGATGACGGAGAGACCGTGGCGGCGATGGATGTGTTGGTGCCCAGGATCGGAGAGTTGGTGGGAGGAAGCCAGAGAGAAGAGCGATTGGACGTTTTACTGGAAAGGTACTTTAGTTTCAGTTCTACTTAAACTTTTCGTCTCTTTGTTCTTCGACTGAAACGTGTTTTCAAATCCAAAGGATAAGATCGACGCCCGGACTGGAGGAAGAGGCCTATGCAGCTTATTTGGATTTGAGACGATTCGGCACGGTCCCTCATTCAGGCTTTGGCATTGGCTTTGAGCGTCTGGTCATGTTCGTCGCTGGCACTGACAACATCAGAGATGTCATCCCATTCCCTCGCTATCATAGGCACTGCGAGTTTTAAATGGCTTTTTTTTGTCTCTATTGTAAGGACAAGAACGGGATGGTTGTGGATATAGAGCAAGCACAGAACATAAACTTAATATACTAAAAGTAACGAGATACAAGCAGTAGTAGTGAAGAATCATGTGTTCCGCAAGTTGTTCCAAGAGCAAAAGAAGAAGAGAAGAGGCGGTTAAACGAGAAGATTGCGATATGAAAAAGAAAATTTGCAGCATAAAGGGAAAGGAGAGAAAAGGGAACAACAGAGAAGTTGGACAAAAAGAAAACGAGGGGTAGAATTACGTGATGAAATGAAATCGCGGAGAGGCATTCTCCCGATGAATGCAACGCACGTTTCTATTGGTCCATTGACTCTTTTAAAAATCCCTATTGGTAGGGGGAATTAAAATATTCCCCGAAGATCAAAATCAAACTATTTCGTCAGATAAAGCAACTGATAAAGAACTTTTCATCCCGTTATACTAGCTGTAACGTTTTTCTTTTTCTTTTGTAAACTCAAAAAAAAAACCAAACAAATCTTTTGTTGATTTCAATATGAAAGCGGTTGTGTACGACAGCTACAGCGACAAACCCGGCGAGATCCTTCGCTACCGCACCGACTGCGCGCCGCCGCCGCGACCGCCGCCGTCGGGGGAGATCACGGTGCGCGTGCACGCCACCTCCGTCAATCCCGTCGACTGGAAGTTTGCCTCTGGCTTCAACGCGTTTGCGCAAAGGTTATTCTCTCGCGGCTCTGGGGTCTTTCCGTTCATCCCTTGTTTCGATCTTTCTGGGGTCATCGTTGAAATAGGTAGGTTTCTTCCTTTCGTTGACGAAGCCGGAACGCTCACAAAAACAACAAAAAAAAAGGCCAAGGATGTAGCTCAAAGTTTAAAGTGGGTGACGAAGTCTTTGCTATGGCTCATTGGAGTCGGTGTGGCGCTTGCGCTGAGTATGTTAATATTGCTGAAAAATTGGTCGCTTACAAGGTTTGTGCTCTCTCTTCCTCTTCTTCTTTCTTTTTTTCTTTCTTGTCGTTTCTTTCTTTCTTTCTTTCTTTCTTTCTTTCTTTCTTTCTTTCTTGTCGTTTCTTTCTTTCTTGTCGTTTCTTTCTTTCTTTCTTTCTTTCTTTCTTTCTTTCTTGTGTTTGCGTTCATGCATTAAGAGTATTTTTCCAATGCTTAGCCAAAAGGCCTGAGCCATGACGAAGCTGCAAGCTTGCCATTGGTCAGCCTTACTAGTTACCAAGCCCTTCGCCTGGCCAAAGTGGAAGGAAAGACAGGAGCAAAGGTGTTGGTACTTGGCGGCAGTGGTGGCACTGGTTCGTATTTCAGCCCTCATTCTCTCTCTTTCTCCCGTTCTCTTCTCTGTTCTACTTTCAACACTGTAAACACTCTGTTTATTTGAATATAAATACGATATAACAGGAAGCGTTGGGGTTCAAATAGCAAAGCATTGGGGCTGTTATGTGGCGGCAACGTGCAGCGGTAGGAATGCCCAGTTCGTAAGCGGCCTTGGGGCTGACCAGATCATCGACTATACCCAAGAGAACTGGTGGGAGAGTTTGGCTGGTCAAGATTTCGACGCAGTTTATGACTGTTTAGGTACTTTTCCTTCCTTGTTCTCTTCTGGAGAAACAGAACAACTTATTTCAGGTTTTCAGGAGGAGTGGAGGTATGGATACGTTCGCATGGGGTGTTGAAGAAGGGAGGCATGTTTGTGACCATTGTTGGGGACAATCAACAGGCAATCACTCCAAAGTATCTTGCATCCGTTGTTGGTTATTCTGCTAATCGGTTCGTTGTTCTTTTCTTAACTTGTTTTACTGCTGTAATGTTTTGTTAGTTTGCTCACTTTCAAACAAAAACAACAGAAAGTTTTGGTCGTTATTTGGAAGCCCAGGATACGACCAACATTCTTGCGTTGCAAGTGGAAAGGATCTAACAGCTATTGCAAGAATTGTGGAAGAAGGAGGATTGAGACCATGCATTGAAAAGACGTACGCCATGCAGGACGCTGTGCAAGCCTTTGAGGCAAGTCAGACCGGGCGTACGCGAGGCAAATTGGTCATTCGGATTCTGGATAAAGAAGAAGAACAAGATCAAGCAGAAGAAACAGAGTCGAATGGTCGAACGAACGAAGCAACAGAGGAAGAAGAGGAGAGCAAAGGAAAGGAGAAGAACGAAAATTAAACATTTTTGTCGACTTTACATACTTGAAATTTGTCACATTCTTGATTATTTTATTGTCGACGTTCGAAAATTTTCCTGGAACGAATTTGATTTCCTTTGTTTCTTAACAGATGAGATGTGGGCCAACAGCACCTCCGCATCGACACAGCGGCCAGCTCAACATGGAGCTCTAGGAGGCCGCACGCAACGATCAGTCATGGCGACCAGTACTTCCGCTTCTTCCGCCGACACGACGAAAGGCTTCAGCGCGTCGCGTAGCATAAACCTCTCTTTGGGCTCCTTCTCCCGCGGCCGCTTCAAGAACAGCAGCAGCCTGGCTTTCGTCCCCAATAACTCGCTCTGCTCTATCTCCGTTCAGCTGCAAAACAACGTTGGAACAGACAATGCAACGCCCGCAACACAAACCACCACGACGAAGAAACGGCCGCATGAGCACCCTCAATCGATTTCAGTGGAGGAGGCATCATCGCGGCCCGCAGCTATGGGCACCACGGAGGTTCCCCCTCCGCTGAAGATAAGACGACCGCTGACTGGTGTGCAACCATCGACCCTCTCTTCTTCTGCTCCGCAGTCCGCTTGCCCCACCCCGGTGAACCGTAGTTATCCCCCAGCTACCACCACCGCTCATTCTGCTCCCTTTGCTCCTTCTGTTCATCGCTCTCCCTCTTCTCTCCCACCTCCTTCTTTTCACCATGCTTCTCCTTCTCATCATGCTCCTCCTGCTTCCTTTTCTGCTCCTTCCAGTTACCTTCCTTATCCTCCTTCTTATTCCCCTACTCCTCCATCTGCTGCTTCTTCTTCTCAAAACACCCTTTCACTTCCTTCTTCTGTACTATCAGTTCCGCCTTCTCTTTCTTCTCCTTCAGCTTCTGTGCCCTATTGTGCTCCGTCAAACTTTTCTTCTTCAGCTTCTCTCTCTTCGCAAACACCATCAACACCTTCTGGTCCTACTGCTTATTCATCCAGTTTTGCTCCTTCTTTGCAGCCGAAACCACAATTGCACATAGCTGGTTTTCGTCGTGGTGCATTGCCTTCCTCCAGCAGCACTTCCTCTTCTCTTGCTTTTTTCTCCTCTCCATCCTCTCCTTCTTGCGCTCCCTCACTTCCTTCTCCTATTTTTATGGCTGATCCTTCTTCCTCTTCGTCGTTGCCACCACTGCATTCTTCTTTGTCACCCGCTTCTTCTGTACTCAAAAACGATGTACCTGAACACTTTCGTTATGTCTCTCCTGAAGACGTGCCCTCCTCCAAAATGTGGTACGAAGAGGCGCTGCGACGTCAGAAAGAGGCTGAGTTGGCAGCCATAGCGGAGATGGAAGCACTGCCTGATACTCGTGACGAACCTTCTTTAGAGGAAGAGTGTCCTGATCTTCAACTCACCCCATCACAAAAACAGGTTTTTCTCTCCTTGTGTTTAATGTTGTGTTCGACTCTCTTCTCATCTGGTAATGTTAGGTTATTGATGCTGCCAAGTCTGGTGAATCGTTCTTCTTTACCGGCTGGTTCGCTGATTCTCTTCTGTTTCTTTCTTATTAAGCTGTTATTTACTTAGCAAAAACAAAAGCGCTGGCACTGGCAAGTCTTTTCTCCTTCGCGAGATCGTGGTACAGCTGCGCAAGCTCCATCTACCAGGAGAGGTCTACGTGACAGCTTCCACGGGCATCGCTGCCTGCAACATTGGTGGTTGCACCTTGCACGCTTTTGCTGGCGTGGGACTGGCCAAGGGTAAAGTAGAACGATTGGCGAGGCGAGTGGAGAGAGATAAACTCAGTGCACCGCGTTGGCGAAAGGCGAAAGTATTGGTGATTGATGAAATAAGCATGTTGCCTGGAGAATTGTTTGATAAGTTGGAGTGGATTGCTCGAGCTATTCGTGATGACCAGCGCCCTTTTGGAGGCATACAGGTGAAATTCTCTGCTTCAGTTCTTATGCTCTTGTCGTTCCTTCTTCTTCTTTGATCTCAATGTTGTTGGATTTGTCTTATTAGGTGATACTATGTGGTGACTTTTTTCAACTGCCACCCGTGATGGCTCGCCGACTCTGTTTTGAGGCAGACAGTTGGCCACGCGTCGTCAGAAAGTGTTATCAGCTGTTGGACGTGTTTCGTCAAACGGACAGAGAGTTCATCACGATGTTGGCCAACATCCGGCTGGGCAAACTTACGCCACAAGTTTTGCAACAACTGACTGCTTGTGTGCAACGCACTCGACAGGGTAAGATCAAAGAAGAAGCAGAAGCGAGACATCAACGACATCATAATGGTGCGCCATCTTCGACGAATGCTTTGCTTAGGGGTGGCACTCAAGAAGAGGAAGGAGAACAGAAAGAATCGACAAAAGGGCCTCCAACTCGGTTGTTTGCCACGAAGAAGAAAGTTATGGAACAAAACATGGCTTGTCTGCAACAATTACCTGGCAAGAGTGTACGTGCTTCTTTCGCTTCTTCCTATCATTTCTCTTTATTTACTTTTGCCTTCGTTTCCTACAAAAGTATATCTATGACGCAGTAGACGAAGGCAAAGAGCCTTTTCTCGCCAAGCTTCAACAGTCTTGCCCAGCGCCCGCCCGCCTGGAGCTCCGCGTCGGTGCCCAAGTCATCCTCCTCAAGAACCTCAGCTTCGTCGGAGGCCTCGTCAACGGCGCCCGCGGCGTCGTCACCGGCTTCATGCAACCTCCCGAGGAGCATGACTTCTATCCGATCGTTCGTTTCGGCTCTTCTTCCTCCAATGCGGTAGAGCGAGTGATTGTCCCGGTGGAATGGCCCATGGATTGCGGCAACAAGAAAGTGGCGGCCCGCGTTCAAGTCCCACTGAACTTGGCTTGGGCAATCTCCATCCACAAGTCTCAGGGGATGACGCTGGAGAGAGTGGAAATGGACCTGGCCAATGTCTTCCAGTACGGGCAGGCCTACGTGGCGCTGAGCCGCGTGAAGACGTTGGAGGGGTTAAGCCTCCTAGGCTTCGAGGCGAAGAAGATTCGAGCGCACCCGCGAGTAATTGCCTTTTATGAAAGATGTTTTGGGTCCTCTTCTGCTTCTTCTGCTGCTGCTTCTTCCTCAACAGAATGGAGAGACAACGAAGAGTGGAGAAGGGCAAGAAGTAAAACAAGTTCACCGGATCCTTTTGGAGAGGAAGAAGAAGCAGAGGAAGAGGCAGACGACGGAGAGGAAGGTGATTGGAAAGAAGCGGATAGCGAAGAAGAGGAGGAAGACGCATCCAACATCGGCCGTGCTTTCTATCTGTAACAATCTCTTTTTTCTTCTTGGGCAAAGAATTCATGTCGACACAATGACATCATCGACCTGACGTCATCTTGTTGTCCAGAAAAAAAAGTCAATTGCTGCTTATTTTGTTGCCAACGTCGGTTCGTGATGACATACTTTCGTTCCCAGCTGTTGCTCAAATGGAGCTGTTTTTGTGGTCCTCCACATCCACCTTAAAACCAAAACTTTCGGGGGCCTGCTCGGGTTCGTCCCATACTCGAAGGGAAACTTAACAAACTTTATGGGATTTAATATGTGCTGAGTATGTGCACAAATTGAGAAGAGTTTTATTGAAGCTGCAGCTTTTGTGCTCTCACACTGCAGAGGACAGCAAGTGAGAAGTGCTGAGGATGTGCACAAACTGAGAAGTGTTTTATTGAAGTGCAGCTTTTGTGCTCTCACGCTGCAGAGGACCGCGGTGGTTGCTCCCGTCACGGAGCTGAGGATACAGGCGCAGAGCAGGAAGGCGGATGCGCTCGTGGCTTGTGATGCTGCAAGTAGTGTTGAAAGGCACTTGTTTCGGTGGCGTTGGTTTCTTTCTTTCTGGAGCTGCCTTTTGCGCCGTGTCTTGGCTTCTTGTTCCTCCTTTTCTTGTTGTTGCTGAGCTCGAAGATGCCGTTTGCTCTTGGCCATCTGCTTCCGTCGTTTTTCTTTCTGGAGCTCACATTGTTCCTTTGAGGGCAAGGGCAAGGGCGAGGGCGAGAGCGAGGGCGAGGACGAGGGTGAAGGTGAACCTGAGGGTGAAGAGGGTGAGGTTAAAGAGCAAGGGCAAGGCAAAGATAAAGACAAACCTGAAGGAAAACCCAGCCTGTGTTCATTTTCAGCCTCCTGTGGTTGGTCTTGGGTGGAAGGTGCTTTGGATAACCGCCATGCTCGGCAACGACGGTCTGAAGCATTCTTTTGTTCTCGCCTTTTTTTCAGTCGCTGCTGTTCCTCTTGTTCCTTCTCCTCCCGTTCTCGTTTTTTTTTGCGCATAGTAGCTGCGTTGATAAAGGCGTTGATACTCCCTGTCGGTTCATCTTTTTTTTTTGGTTGTCTACAAAAAATGTTTAGAAAATGCCTTTCTAAACTTTAGCAGGGAAACCCATACAAAACCATGTCGCCGTTGACGACAAACGGCGACACCACCTCCGCTTCCTGCTCGACAAAAAAAAAAATCCCCTTGATCTGTACCATGTCAACAAAAGCAGGAAAACACACGTAGATCAAGCGTTCCGGAACGCTCGACCTTTTTGTCAAGACGACACGACTGATCCTTATGATCCGAGCAGGCCCCCTTAAAAGAAAGTGAAGAAAAAAAAGGACGACGATCGATTTATTTTTTTTTTTGCCCTCTTTGCAAAGCTATTCTTTTTGGGTGGTCTTGTGTAGTTGCGTAGTCTTTGTATCCTCCTCCTTTGTACATCTTGTTTTTTTTTTTTTTTTTTGGAGGATGGCGTCCATCACATGGTTGGAGTGGACGCAAAAGGTGGTCTATCCGCTGGTTAAGCTGCTCTTCAAGGTCCTGCTGCATATCTTCTTTCATGACATCGAGGTGGTTGGACAGCACCGCATCCCAAAGGACGGGGCTTGCATCTTTGTAGGTTAGGCGCTTTCGCTTCGCCCTTCTCCGCTTCTCCACTTCTTTTCATTTCTCCGTGCCTGCTCCCTCCTCCATGCTTCCTCTCTGCTATTCTTTTCTCCTTCTCTCCTTTTCTCTCATTCTCTTATTCTCTCTTCTCTCATTCTCCCATTCTCCCATTTGCTTCTCTGCTTCTCTGCTTCTCTGCTTCTCTGCTTCTCTGCTTCTCTGCTTCTCTGCTTCTCTGCTTCTCTGCTTCTCTGCTTCTCTGCTTCTCTCTTCTCTCTTCTCTGCTTCTCTCTTCCCTCTTTTCTCTTCCCTCTTCTCTCTTCCCTCTTCTCTCTTCCCTCTTCTCTCTTCTATTCTCTTCTCCGAAAATAACCTTCATCCACCACAAACAACAGGCAACCACCCCAACCAATTCGTGGACTTTATGATCCTAACGGCCCGCTCTCCTCGTCGCGTATCCTTCCTGGCCGCCGAGGTGTCCTTCAAACGATGGGTGGTGGGCATCTTTGCCCTCCTCACCGGCTGCATCCCTGTCAAACGCGCTCGCGATGCCAGCCAACAAGGACAAGGCACACTGAGGACCAGTCCAGATGACCCATGCATTCTCCTCGGCGAGGGTACTCGCTTCACACAGCAGTTGGAGGAAGGGGATACCGTCGTGCCATTGGAAAGAACCGAGAAGGATAAGAACAAGTGGAAGATCTCTGCCACGTTGAACGGCCTGGTGGTGAAGATACTTTCGGACGAAAAGTTGCAGCTGCATCCAACCTCGCCTTGTCCTGGCATCGAGAATGCTCCCTTCAAGGTGCTTTTGTCATTGCCCTTATTGTTCTCTTTATTCTTTCTCTTTCGTTCGTGTTTTTCTTTATCTCTCTAAACTCATTATGCTCCCTATCTACATCCCTATAGATCCTTCCGAAGCTCGATCAAACGTCCGTCTACGAAAAGGTGTGGGATACTCTCGGTCGTAAGCGATGGTACATTTGAAACATACTCTTGCCTTTGGTAGAATGGCTGACTTATATGCCTCTTTTAAAGCATTGGCATCTTTCCGGAGGGATCTTCGCATGATCGCCCAGAGTTACTTCCTTTGAAAGCAGGCGTAGCTATTATGGCCCTTGGAGCCATTGCTAAGCATGACATTCCTATCAAGATCATTCCTTGTGGACTGAACTATTTTTCTGGTCATCGTTTCCGAAGCCATGTTGTTGTTGGTACGAACTCCTCGTCCTCTTCCTCTGTCACTTCCTCTTCTTCTGCTGCATCTGCTGCTGCTTCTTCTGCTTCTTCTCTCTTTGTCGTTTCCTTTATTCTGCTCATCTTTGCACTTTGATTCTTTGCTTTTCTGATGTTATCTTTATTCTTTCCATTTTTGTCAGAGTTTGGTCATCCATTAGTGATCTCGAAAGAGACTAGCAGAGAGCTAATACGGAAGTACCAAGGCACAAAACAAGAGCGCAGAGAGGCTTGCTCAGAGTTATTGGACGACATCACACAGCGGTTAAAAAACGTGACATTGAACGTACCAACACTCGATCAATTACAAAGCATTCTTTTGGCCAGAGCTCTTTATGTTGATAGTTCTATTAGGTTCCCTTTCATTATACTCCTTTTATGTTGTTTCAAATAGAAATGAACTTACCCAATGGCTCTTTAGATTGAGCCCTGAAAACTACATTTTGTTGAACCGAGCATTCGCTGAAGCAGCCATAAAGTTTAAAGACCATCCAGGAGTCGCTAAGTTCAGACGGTACATCCTTTTATTTCTGGCATTAGCGTTTCTTTAATTTTATTTTGTTTTGTTATCTGTTCTTTTATTCGAGTTTCATGGGCATTAACCCACCAAAAACGATAGTGAGTTGTTGGAGTACAAACGACAATTGACAGCCTACGACTTGAAGGACTATCATTTGGAGTCTGGTGGCACCTCCCCTCACATCGGCAACCTCAACTTTCTCTTTCGCATCCTTTTTCGTTTCCTGCGGTTGAGCTTCCTTATTTGCTTGGCTCTGCCAGGGATGCTACCCATCGCTCCCGCCATGTTGGCCGCTCGCATCATTGCCAACAGGAAAGCGGAAGAGTGTGCTGAGAACGACCCACACGCTATGTATGGATGCAGAGATGTCATGGCTAGTTATAAGGTTGCTTGTTTTCCTCTTTTCACTTATTTTATTTTTTCTTTAGTTCTTATTTTTCTCCTTCATTTTCATGTTTGTTATTCTGTAGATAATAATTGCAGGGATAGGAATGCCGGTTTCGTACATTCTGTACTCAGCAGCAATTTTTTACTTTTGGGGATTCGGCTATGCTCTTCTTTTTTTCTTCTGTTTACCACTTATTTCTTATGCAAGGTAGAGTCCTCTTAATTCGATTTTCGTTTCTTCTTTCAACTGTACTCATCTTTCTGCTTTCTTCTTATGTCTTGCTACTGCCTCAAATCATATTTTAACTTGAACAAAAATAAGTTTAAGAGTGATAGAAAAAGGTTTTTGGGAGTGGAAAATGTTGCGGGTTGTTTTGACAATGGCTCGTTCACGGCGAAAGCTGGAGTACTTGCGCAAGTGGCGCGCTGAGCTCCAGTTTACTCTACGAAAGTTGGTTGAAGATTTGGGCCCAAGGTTTGTTCTCTGTTGTCCTCTCTCTGTCTCTCTTTCCTTCGCTCTTTTGCATCTTTTTATTCCCTTCATTTCTGTTCTTTCTCCACAATTTTCTAATCCTTGTGATTTAAAGATTGGACAAATGGGATCAGTACAAAACATTTCTAATCCCAGCTTCTGATCCGGACGAGTCAGAACATCTTCCTTCCGAACAAAGCGAACATCAAGAAAAAGAAGCAAAGCAAGATAGAGAAGCAAACGAAATGACAAACTACAACAACAAAAACAATAACAACAACGATTTCAAAGATTTGGATCGCTCCATCCTCAAATCTATCAACAAAGAGAAACCTCCTCTACTGAACCTTTCGTGGAAAGCGCATTCCTACGACAAAGGATTAACGATCAAGAAAGACAACTAACAGCTTTAATTTCAGCGTCAAACTTTCGATTGATGATACAAACAAACAACAATACAAAACACCAAATAACAAAAAAAAGGAGGTGAGCGATGAAGAATGCTAACAAAGAATGGGAATGGTGAAGAGAAAGGTGCCGACCAATGTGGTGAGCAAGTAATATGGATCTATAGGTGCAAACGCCGCCGTGGTAGATAAAGAGGAAGGTGAAGAGGAAAGCAAGGTAGAGGATGAGAGAGATGAAGAAACAACATTGCCTTTGGAAGAAGATGTACACAGACGGAAGAAAGAAGAATTAGATGTTGATAAAGTTGATGAAGGCGAAGAAGAGGAATCCCGACTAAGAACGGACATGAGAATGAAACTGAGAAGAGGAAATGGGAGTTGGAGAAACCGGAGCCAAGGGTGCCGTTGATAGACCCTCCACCGATACGGAAACGTCCCAAAGACCATATCCCAGAACGGCGTCGTCAATCCATGCGCCACTTCAACTTCTTCATTCTCCTCTTCCTCCTTCTTTTCTTTCTTCAAGGAAGTTGAGCGATGATGAGGCGGAGTAGAAGAAGATGAAGACCGATGATGAAAGAGATGATAGCTGCGAGCCGACTCCAAGAGCCACGGCCGATGCCGCGAGTGAAAGAGCATATGAGTGGCATCCATGGCCATCTGTCCCAGCGCAATGCCGCAGTTGATGCCGCAGGCCGCCTTCTTGTCCAGCAGCCAACACAGGAGGGAGACCACTACAGCATCCCAGCATTGGACCGGAAAGATAGGCGTGGCGATGATGCGAAGCTGGCGAGGGCGCTGGTGGTGGCGGTCATGAGCCGTCTTGATGGGATTTTGGAAGCCCCATCCTTTGCTGTTGTTGTCGTCGCGCGGAGGAGGAAATAACAGAAAAGAAGGAATGGTGAAATAACTGTTTGGTTTTTGTGTGAGAAAAGTTGGAAAGCAAAAAAAAAAATAAGTTTAAAACAATATGTACTCGCGATGAAGCAGGATGCGGTGGAACCAGTACTCGAAGAAGGTGTAAAGAGACCCGCCAACAAAGATGAAGGCCAACAGCTCCCGATAGGAAGTGCCGAGGAAGCAGAGCGAGTAGGCAAAGCACAAAGCGGTCGCCAGGCCATAAGACAACAGCAGTTCGACCCAATGAGGGCTCCTTGCGATGTTAAATCGGCGCCGGTGCTGCATTCGTGGAGCCGGTTTGAAGAACGGAAAGAGTATTGTTATTGTTGTGTTGGAAAGAAAGAAAGAAAGAAAGAAGCGTTTGACGACGAAGAAGAAAGAAGAAGGAAAGGGCGTTGTTCTCTTTGGTTGGGAGGGGATAATTTTACCTTTTATAATGACTATGTTTGAATTTTGATTGGATTTTAAAGTGAGATCAATGCCGATGATGTCATAAATTCCCGCTGACGACAGCAAGTTCACATTGTTTTCATACCCAAAATATTTAACATTACTGAAATATTTACATCTAAAAAAGGCGATAAAACACGACACGTCGGTTGAAGCAACAAAGCAAAAAAAGAAGTCACCAACAGAAGAGGAAGAGCGCGTTAAGCACACCACGTAGGAAAACAGCACGGAGTCCGTAGGGGTGCACTTCATCTTGGGTTGGAGAATGACTTTTCGGTTGTTTTGTCTTGCTGGATTGGTCTTCTTGGCTTTGCTGCCTTCCTGTCACTCCATCTCCTTCCATGTGGCCAAACGTTCAGAGGAATGCTTGACAAGGAACTACGAGGAAGGAGACATCATGATGCTGGAGTTCTTCGTGGTGAAAGGCGGCATCATGGACATTCAGCTCGTTGTGGAGGACCCTTCCGGAACGGTCGTACACTCTCGCATGCACACCTTTGCTTTTCCTCCCGATGATGACGAAGAAGCGGAACAACAACAGCAAAAACCCTCAAAGAAAAACAAAAAGAAGGAGGAGCTTGTGGAAGAGGGTTGGATGGATGAAACGGGATACTTTGAGGTGGACGTGCAGGAGGGCCAGGGCGGAAGATGGAAGGTGTGTTTCTCCAACCTGCACTCCAGAACGGTGGATAAAACCGTCACGGTTACCTTCATTGACGCTGATAGCAAAAGCTACCACGAAGCCGCCACAATTGACGGTTTGTGCTCTCTCGCTCTTCCTCTCCTTCGAGTCTGGCAGTGATCCATTTTCGGTGCTGCGTCTCGTCTGTTATCTTTTCCCCTATTTTCCACTCCTTCCTTTCTGCCTTGTTGTGCTCTCTTCTGGTGTTCTTTGATCCGTCTGCTCATTTATTCTGTTGCTCCTCTCCCCTCATTCGCCAGCCAAGTATCTCAGCATACACTCCTCCGTGCACACAATGACCGCTAATGCCCGAGATATCGACTGGGAGCTCAAGATGCAACGCGTTCGAGACCAAGTCAACCATCAATGTACTTTTTTCCATCCATCCTCATCTCTTGCTTGCTCTGTTCTCACTCGGGTTTCATTTGATCTTTGTTCCTCTCACCATTCTTGCTGTTGCTCTGCATCAAGACATGGAAGGCCTCTTGTTCAAAATTGAAGCGTTTTCCTGGGCAGAGGGACTGACGCTGATCGTCGTGACCATCATCAAGATCCTCGTCCTGAAGGGCTGGTTCCTTCGCAAAGACCTGCAAGGCCGTCCCGTATGATCCTGTTTCTCACCTTCCCAATAAATAAATTGGTTTTGTCGACATTTTTCCTACGATCATTGTAATAATTGACGACATTAAAATATGGATTTTTGAATCATGATTGGGTGAATTTTTGTAGACTATGGAATCTTTGATTAATCATTGGAATGCCAGACTTTTTTTTTTTGATAATTAACGATACGAAAAATAAAAAAATCGACAGAAAAAGAGAAGCAAAAGAAAGAAGTGCACACGATGGAAGATTTGCCAGTGGAGCTGCAGCTGCACGTCTTCAGCTTCTGCCAGGCGGCCGAGCTGCTGGCGCTGGAGGCCACCTGCCAGCACTTTCGCTGCCTCCTTCTGGACGACTCCCTCCACGAGCGCAGCGCCACCTGGCGTCGCCTGGTGCTGGAGCTCGCTCCCTCTTCGGCGAATGCTGAGACCGCCCTCTTTCCCTCCTCCTCCTCCTCCTCCGTGGATTCACCCGTTGAGGCCTCCCAAGGTGAGGAGGGAGAAGAAAGATTAGGAGAAGCAGAAGAAGACAGTGAAGGAGAAGAAGAAGGAGAAGAAGAAGAAAGTGAAGAAGAAGCAGCGGCCCCGACAAATAATTCCAATCAGGGAGCAATGGGGGGAGGGGGAAGAGGCACGTTGACGCTCTCGGCCTCTTTTACGACGGGCAACAACACGGGACAGGTCCAACTGCAGCTGGACCCCAGCGACCTGATCTCCCTGGCCAGCAACGGCTGGGCGGGGCTGCGCTCCTCCACCGCTGCTGGTTCCTCGTCGGTGGCCACCTCTTCCATGCTGATGAACCACCTTCCTGGGTGCTGCTTTGGCATTCCGTTTGTGATCGAGTTTGTGGAGATGGAGGAGGAGGAAGAGGAAGGCGGAGAAGAAGGGGAGGAAGAGAAGGAGAAAGAGAAGGAAGAAGAGGACGGAGAGAGCGGCGGAGCTCGAAGGAGGAGGAGGAGAAGGCGGAGAGTTGATTGGAAAAAAACTTTTGTGTCGAAGTACGTTATTTTTTTTCCTGCTTTCTCTTCTTTTTGGCTCTCTGTCTTTTTGCTCGCTCCCTCTCTCTCTCTCTCTCTCTCTCTCTCTCTCTCTCTCTCTCTTTGTCCCCCTTTATCTGTCCCTCTTTCCCCTCTCTATCTCGCTGTCTCTCTCTCTCTCTCTCTCTCCCCTCTCTCCCCTTTCTTTGTCCCTCTTTCCCCTCTATCGCTTTGTCTATCTCCGCTCTCTCCTCTCTATTTTTTGCTAACTCATTACCTTTCTGCTTTTCTCTTCCTGCTCTTAGTTTTGTGTATCCGCCAACTCGACTTTTGCAACACCTCCATCGCTGCTGTCGCGCTATTTCCTCGTCTGCTTCTGCTTCCGCTTCCGCTTCAACAGGAACAACAAGGCCTCAGCACCGAAAATGGCTATCTCTCCTGGTGAGCCAAACGGCAAAGTACGGGCTGCGGGTGCAACTCGCTGTGTTGGAAAGTTTGGTGGAGTTGGTCAGTTTGCAACTGGCTACAACCACTGAGACAACTTCGACTTCTTCTCTTTCATCGCTCACTGCCCTTTCGCATTCTGCTTCTTCATCGTCTAAACGTAACAATCAAAAAGGGAAAGAAAAAGAGATAGAAGGTAAGGATGAAGATGGTGATAATAACTTGTGGAGAAATCTACAAACGGACTTGATACGATGTTTGGCAGAGTTGAGCGAGCCTATCTTTGCTGCTCCGGAATGCTACGAGCAGAGAGAGCTAGAAAATAGAGCTGCCATTGAGCAAATGATGAGAAGATCTGCTGTTCATCCTCCACCACACCCTCAACATCACCATCAACACCAACGCCCACCACATCAACAACAGCAACCATCTCAACATCAACATCGGCCACAAACATTTTCTCCTGCGGAGAATGCAGACTATTCATCATCTGCATCACAACAGCATGAAGAAACAGAACAAGTGCATGATACCGGTTCTGCTTCGTCTTCTGCTTCGTCCTCTGCTTCGTCATCTTCTGCTTCCTCTTCTTCTGGCTCAAGAACGCGACACAGAGATTCATCTTCGGCGGACATGACGGCGGTTCCTCTGTATATGTTGGGATACCTGTTGGACCAAATAACAGCCGATCCTGTTCCTCCACCTCCTCCACCTTCTGCTTCACGGCCTTCTGTTAATCCTAACATAGTAGCTGAAAACAATCATGGAGATGAGAATGATGGCCATGATGAATATAATACCGTTGAACAGGACGGTAATAACGGAGTAATACCAGACTTGAATGAGACCGAGCGCAGATATAATTCTACTTCTGCAGTTGAAGGCAGTGGCAGTGGAGGCGATGGAGATGGTGATAGCGATGATAGTGACAGCGACCAAGATGACGATGATCAGACTGGTAATCATGGAATCCTGCCAGACATGCACGAAAATGACAGTGAGGAAGAAGAAGAATCAGAAGAAGAAAACGAGGAACCGCAAAACGTGGAGGAAGAGGCAGAGGATTATGAAGAACCATGGTACCGCACGGCAAGCAGATGGCTAAAGAGTTATGGCACAAAGTCAATTCAACAAAAGGCCGCAGGATCACTCTACAGCGTCGTGGAAGAAGTCAATCTTCTTCTTGACCCTCAACTACGCATTGAGGTAAGTTTGTAACTGTCGAGACGAGAGCTAAGAAATGAGAGGAGAAGACAGAGCGAGAGCAGAGAGAGGTGGACTTAGATATCTAATACTGAATGTCGTTATACTAGTTATTGAGATTGTATGCTCGTGTTCCCTACAAGTACGCCACAGCAGCGGTGCACAGAGCGGTTGTGCTGTGCGTGCGGCATGACAGCGATCCTGAAGTCCGAAGAGAGGCCCTCTTGTCTCTTCCCCCTGGCATCATGCGCCGTCTTCTTTCCGAGGTATCGTTCCCGATCACTTCACAACAAGAACCGATTCAACACAATGACACCAATGGTAACGAGAAAGAGGATGATGAAGACGCAAACAAGGAGAAGAAAAAGAAGAAGGCAACAAACAAAACAAGTCCTTATCACGACCTTTTGTCTTTGGAAGAAGAAGAGAAGAAGAAAGCCGTGGACGCCATCTTAGCAAGCACCAAGTTCGAGACCATTCCCTACATTCCCCTGTGGACCCGCCAACTACTTGCCTTTTCCCTCTCCATCCTCTTCGTATGCTGTCTGCGGTGGTTCTTCAGCGGTAACAGCTGCGTTCAACCACCTTCTCTTCTTCATCAGCTCCTCCTTCTCTTTCGTGTCTATCCACAGCTCGCTCTGCTGGCCTTCCTGGTGGCCATCTCTTTCACCGCAAGACCAAAGTTGGACTTTAGTAACATCATTCTGCCTTTCGGCTTTGGATTTCTTGTGTTGGGAGCCTATTCCTTCCTATTGAACCGTGCCACCACGATGCTCTGGCACACTCTCACTTGGATCGTTGACCAACTCTTCTCTTTCGCTTTTTCCACTCCTTCTGGTTCTTTGGATGGAGATTCTTGGATGTGGTCTGAAACCGTGGTGAGCTTCGTGGTCGGTGTTGGCTGCGTTCTGTGGCTGTTTCTCCCCTTGTATCGGCGTCGCCGCTGGTACATCTCCGCCGTGTTCAGCCTTCTCACCTTTGCCATAACCTACTTTGCCACTCAGACCGTACTTCGTTGTTGGATGATCCACCAGCACCTTCAAATGCTCCTCAAGCTCCTTCTTACATCCTCCACACCTACTTTCCTCTCTTCTCTCTTCTTCTGGACCAACAACAACCACAACGCCAACAATCACTCGATGCAAATGCTGTGGAGCGTCCTGCGTTTCCTGCAACAGAACGACTCGATTCGTTGGACGTTGGTCCTGTTGTTGGACCTCTTCATTCTCGACGGAGGAGGAAACGGAGGAAGAGGAGAGGAAGACGTTCTGAAATTGGTGAGCGTGGCTTTGTGGGGAGCTTTGCTGATGGTCTTGGCGAAAGGGAGATTGATGAACCCGCAGGTCTCCGCCAGGGTGAAGATGTGGGGAAGAACAGGATACAAGGTGCTGATGGCGGCTTCGGTGGTGCCGGCTGCGGCATTGGCATGGAGAGCGTGTTCTGCGGTGGCTTCCTACTTTTTTTATTGAGAGAAGTTTGTTCGTTTTTTTTTTCTTTTTGTTTTTTTGAGAAAAAAGTAAGAATGAAGCATTACATTACCTGAAAGTGTTCTTGTTGAGAAGTTTTAAAAAACCATAAAAACAAGGAGAGGAGAAGAGAAGTGGAGGATGGAAGAGAAGGGCGCACAAGAGAGGAGCACGCGAAGGATGAAGCAGAGGAAAGCGACAAGGTTAATTGTTCTCTCTCTCTCTCTCCTCTCTCTCTCTCTCTCTCTCTCTCTCTCTCTCTCTCTCTCTTCTTCCGCTCAACGAAAAGCTTATCGACAGGAAGGACAAACGGTGTAACTCGTGTGGCGAGTGTGGGCATCTCGCAAGGTACTGTGGCGGCGCTTCCGCTCCCACGAACGTAACACGGAAGCCACGAAGCCTCAGGTTTGCAGCCAAGAGGGAAGATATGACCGCATTTCTGCGAAGGCTCGAGCGCTTCAAAGAACAGAGCCGCCAACACGAGAGGCACTCGTTCTCCTTCCTCCTCCTCCTCCTCCTGCCTTGGCACATAGAGTGTTCTGACCACGTCCCTTAACAGGCTGAGAGGAGAGCTGTACAAACCCATCCTGCAGGACCTGTTGGACTTTTTGTTATGGAGGCACGGCGACTCGAAGAGGTTGCTGGTAGGCAGCAAGAACGTGCGTTTGGCATTCAGCAAACGGCCCACAGGTAACCAAGTATCTCTTCAAAAGAGAGAGAGAGAGAGAGAGAGAGAGACAGAGAGAGAGAGAGAGAGAGAGACAGAGAGAGAAGACGGAGACAGAGACAGAGACAGAGACAGAGACAGAGACAGAGACAGAGACAGAGACAGAGACAGAGACAGAGACAGAGACAGAGACAGAGACAGAGACAGAGACAGAGACAGAGACAGAGACAGAGTGAGAAGAAAGAACTGAACAGAGCTGACAATGAATGTAGGCGAAAGAGAGTTTGTGTTTGCAGAAACATCGGTGATGACGGGCTACATCACATTCTTCACGGAAGCGCTGGAAGTTGGATTGACGGACGGTTCCCAGTCAGCCTACGAGCAGGAACAGGCTTTCGTCGAACGTTACTGCAACGGCAAGAAGGAGGAGCATTTATTGTGGCTGATGCTTCATGAGTTCACTCACTTGCTTGAAGGTAACGCTTTCTCCTGTTGCTCTTCTCTCTCTCTCTCTCTCTCTCTCTCTCTCTGCTCTCTGCTCTCTGCTCTCTGTTGCGTTACCAACATGATATAAATAGGGTGCAACCATTGGCGACATGATGCAGAGTTCTTCGAACAGGTCGGCCGCCTTGCTCAGCAACACCCTTTCCTCTTTGGTGTGCCGGAGGAGGAGGCGGAGGCGGCACACCAAGAGAAGTAGCAGCTCCTCCGTGCAAGCACATGGGGAGTGAGAGTGGCTGAAGTGGTGTCGACGTGGCTTGTCTCCCACAGAAGAAGAAGAAGAAGAAGAGAGAGAGCGCGCGCTATAAGAGTACTATAGCGCAAAAGGCAAAGGAAAGAAGGGAGAAAAGAAAAAGAAAAAACAGAAAGACAGCGAAGGATGAATGGTTTTCGGAGAGCGGCTGCCTCGTCCACCCAGCACGTGAGGACGAGCAGAGGGTCGTTCTGTCTCCGCTCTTCCGCTGGAAGGAGGAGGCATTCTTCCTCAGCGTCGTCGTCGTCGACGATCTTGACGATCCCGTCGGCAGCGGACCACCGAGCCACCCTGATCTTTCTGCATGGGTTGGGGGACACCGGGCAAGGCTGGTTCGACCCTTTGTACTACCTCTCCCGTCAACTTCAACACTTTCGGATCGTGTTGCCCACAGCGTAAAATTTTTCTCCTCCCATCTCATCGGTGCACTCCAATCCATAGGAGCTGATCGACAAAACACACTCCAAAAAAAAAAAAATAGACCCGTAAGGCCGATCACCCTCAATGGCGGGATGCGTATGCCGGGTTGGTACGACATCAAGGACCTCTCCGGCGATCGACAAGATCTGGAGGACTACGAAGGCCTTTCTCAGACAAAAGAGTTTGGTTCGTATCGTTTACTTATCTTTTGCTCCTTGTCCGTCTCCCTTCTCCCTTCTTCCTTCTTCCTTTCCTTCTCCTTCCCCTTTTCCTTTTCTCCTTCTCCCTTCTCCCTACTTCCTTCCTTCTCCCTTTCCATCTCCTTCCCTTCCTTTTCTCCTTCTCCTTCTCCTTCTCCTTCTCCTTCTCCTTCTCCTTCTCCTTCTCCTTCTCCTTCTCCTTCTCCTTCTCCTCTTCTCCTTCTCCTTCTCCTTCTCCTTCTCTTCTCCTTCTCCTTCTCCTTCTCCCTTCTCCTTCTCCTTCTCCTTCTCCTTCTCCTTCCTCCTTCTCCTTCTCCTTCTCCTTCTCCTTCTCCTTCTCCTTCTCCTTCTCCTTCTCCTTCTCTTCTCCTTCTCCTTCTCCTTCTCCTTCTCCTTCTCCTTCTCCTTCTCCTTCTCCTTCTCCTTCTCCTTCTCCTTCTCCTTCTCCTTCTCCTTCTCCTTCTCCTTCTCCTTCTCCTTCTCCTTCTCCTTCTCCTTCTCCTTCTCCTCCTCCTCCTCCTCCTTTCTCATCTCTGCTGCTCTGCTTCCTTCTCTCACGCACTAAACGCTCCACAGTGTTGGGTCTGGTGGAGAAAGAACTGGAGCAGGGGAATGGCGGCGGTAACCCAACACAGCAACAGCAGCAACCGCTGACAGAACAAAACATCTTTCTGGGAGGCTTCTCCCAAGGAGCGGCCAGCGCTTTGCACACAGCCTACTATTGCGGCAAGTATCGGCTGGGTGGCGTCATCGCTCTTAGCGGATACCTTCCTTTTGCTTCGCAATGCGCTCAAGTACTCTTCTCTCTCTCTCTCTCTCTCTCTCTCTCTCTCCTCATCTCTGCTTTATCCCTCCCTCTTTTCCTTCCGTTTAACATTGCTGCCTAGATGGTTGTTGGACGAAGCAAAGAGATACCTTTGTTGATGTGCCATGGCCTCGAAGGTACCCTTTTCTTTTCGTCTCTCTCTCTCTCTCTCTCGCTCTTCTCACATGCGACAATGAGCAGATGAAGTGGTACTGTATGAGTGGGGCCAACAGAGCTTTGCCCAATTGAAGAAAGCGGGCGTCAACGGCACGTTCCGCACCTACGAAGGGCTCGGCCACTCCTGCTGCGACCAAGAGTTGATCGACATGCAGCGGTTCCTTCTGGACAACACCAACGTCCAAAAAAGTTAACTCTTCAACAATAACAATGCATTTACAAAAACAAAGATACATCAAAGTCTGTTAGAAGAAGAGGAAGAAGAAGAAGAAGAAGAAGAAGAACAAGAAGAAGAAGAAGAACAAGAAGAAGAAGAACAAGAAGAAGAAGAACGAGAGGAGGAGGAGGAAGAAGAAGAACGAGAGGAAGAGGACTTGACGGCTGTGTAAAGGTTATAAAGGCCTGCGGTGACAAGAACGCCAGCAGTGCCCAACACGATGACGGGGATGGAGGCAAGTGTGGCTCCAGCAACGCCTGCGCTGACCAACGTGCTGGCAGCCACACTTCCCTCGGTGGCCGCCATAGTGCCGTAGATGACAATAGCTCCACCTGTTGTTCCGGAGATGGACGCCACTTTCATCAATGCTGCAACAACGAAAACAAGCAACGTGAGAAACAGAAAGAGCGAACAAAAGAATGAAATGGAGAAGGAAAGAAGGAAGAGAGGAAATGACAAGGGAGACATACTTTTGAGCTGATTAGCGACGCCAAAGCCAGCAGCTTTCTTGACCTCCTCATCAGCCGACATGTTTTGGAGCATGCCCTCCGCAACGCGAGACGTGGCCGACGCTTTCACCTCCAAAATGACTTCCACTAAAGGAGGTATCCAAGGCTCTCCATTCAACAAGACTCTCTCTCCTGAGGCGTTCGTTTTGCATAACTCATCGTTGTCGATCATCACCACGCGAACAGGATGTTTCTTCTCCTTGTTGCTCTTGTTTTGGTGCTGTTCTTGTGTTTGTTTTTGCAGAGCCGATTCGAGCTCGCGTTTCATTTCTTCAGGACTCATCCAACAACGCTCTTTGCTCTCCAATTCAGCGGCGTTAAGGTCTTGGTCGTGTTCATCTGCTCCTTCTTCCTGCTCTTCTTTGTCTTGCGCTCCATCTTTGGAGAGTTCGTTTTGGAGCCAACTTATCTTGGCGTCTTTCCATGCATTCCATCGACAAAGGATTGCTTCTTTTTTCCTTCCTACGAACGATTGTAAAGTCAGAAGGAGAGAGAAACTGAGGAAGAGTGAAAAGATAGTAGAAAGAACCTTGAGCACGAAGACGCTGATACTGTTCCTCACAGCTTGCCAAGTGGCCAAGAGTCTTTGTGTTGGCATAAGTGGCAACTACAATGACTTGGGAGCCATACATCCTTCGCACTTGTTGCACGAATTGTACCGCTCGCTGCATAGCTCCGCTTTGTGTATCTGAAAATTTGCAGACCAATATGATGCCTTTCATGTGTGTTGTGTTTTCGTTTTAATCAAATGAAACTCAAAGGGAGAACAGGAAGCATAGAAGGAGAAGGAGGTAAGAAAAAAACGTACAATCCGGTTTGCAGTGAGAGTTTTGAAGGAAACGCATGATCTTGCTCTCATTCTCAGCGTCAACACGCTCACCACGAGAGTCGAACAAACCAGGCGTGTCGATGAAGAACAATCCATCCACTGTTGGGTGTTGATATAACGCCACTTCCTTTGTTGTTGATGTCTTTTTTGGTTCGTTAGTTGATGAAGAAAGAAGAAAGAAGAAAGGAGAAAGGAACAAGAGAAAGAAGAAGAAACATGCATACTTGTGTACTTCCTCTAGCAGCAACAAGTTTTCCAAACAGCAAGTTAATCAAAGAGCTCTTTCCATGGCCAGTAAGACCGACCAACAAGAAAGTTACTTTGCCATCGCCGCCGCGTCTCTTCTCGTATTCTGCTAACAGTCGATGAGGCAGAGAAGAGGCAGAGTTGTTCAAAAACTCGCAGAAACTGTCAATCTCTTCTTCCGTTTGAAGTCTGTGATAATTACTGCTGTCTTTGGAGGGCAGAACACTCTCTTCATCTTCCTCGCTGTCCTCATTCTCTTCCTCGTCGATGAGTACTTTTTCTTTTTCTTTTTCCTTTTGTTTCCGCCTTTGGTGTTTGTCGTTGTTGTTATGGACTTGCTCGTCTTCGTCTTCTTCATCGTCCTCTTCGCTCCATTTGACCAAACTTCGATCTTTAACCAAAACAAAAGTACTCATATCAACAACAAGAAACGATAGCACGACAGCAAAGATAGAGTGAAAGTTGTGTACCGTTCATTAACTCTAAGAAGGACCAGTTCTTGGTCAAGTCTGCGGCACTTCGTATGTGAGTGACCACGCGGCACAACGGACAGGCTATAGCCAAACCATCTCCTACTGTCTCCTGCCAACCTTTTTATTTGTTGTTCATGTATTGCTTTGTTGAGAAACAAGAGGAATGAAGAGGGAAGAGGGAAGAGAGAATGAGAGAATGAGAGAATGAGAGAATGAGAGAATGAGAGAATGAGAGAATGAGAGAATGAGAGAGTGAGAGAGTGAGAGAGTGAGAGAATGAGAGAGTGAGAGAATGAGAGAATGAGAGAATGAGAGAGAGAAGAGAGAATGAGAGAATGAGAGTAGCAGAGAATGAGAGAAGAGAAGAGAATAGAAGAGAAGAAACCAACCTTCCGGCCTGTCTCTGAAATTAACGAGGCGAAGACAGTCGAAGCAAAAAGTGTGGCCGCAGTTCTTTAGGATGCGTGGGTCACGGATGGGGTCGAAGCAAATGGGGCAGTCGATGCTCGGGCGAGAGCGGGTGAGCTTGGTGCGAGAGGGAGAGCACGAGGAGGTGAGGGAGACTTCTCCTAAAGGCGGAGCCGAGGGGGTCGCGATAGAGAGAGGAAGAGCAGAAGCGGAAGAGGTGGAGGCAGAGGAGGAGGAGGAAAGAGAAGAAGAAGAAAGAGGAGGAGGAGGAGAAGAAGAAGAAGAAGATGCAGAAGGAGAAGAAGAGCCAAAGAAAGAGGGCAGAAAAGCGAAGAAAGAGGATTGTTGTTGTTGTGGCGGTGTTGTTGTTGGTTGCTGTCCACCAGCACTGCCAGCGGGAAGAGGGGAGGCGGCTGTCGGGGCCTCTCCGTTGCCCCTTCGCCGCAGGGGAAGATACTCGGACAAGAACATCTCCCTCTCTTTCTTTTATTTTTATTTTCGTTAGTATTGAATTTCGTCCAATCAAAAATCAAACAATGAAAATCGGAAAAGAATTGTGTTTGTGATGAGAGTCGAACCGAGGAATTTTTGTAGACATATTTTCCCGCCAAAACGGAATTCAACAAAAAAAAGAAAAAGAAAAAGAAAGGAATGAAACGGCAGCGAGAAGAAGCCCTTGCCGCCGGCACGAAAGAAGAGGAAGGAGGAGGAAAGCAGGAAGGAAGAGGTGATGATGTCGTCCATGCCCCTACCCAACAACAAAACGACGGCGAGGAGGTGAAGGAGGCAATCGTACACAAACGACAAAAAACAGCGCCGCCGCTGTTACCTCTTTCTTCTTGTTCTTCTTCTGCTGCTGCTGCTTCTTCTCCTTCTTCTTCTTCTCCTCCTCCTTCTTATTCTGTTGCAGCTGCTTCTGAGGACGTTGATGGCGACAGCAAAAGTGACGGCAGTGATGACGGCGTTACCGTTTCTTGGATCGCAGAGCTCATCCCCGCAGAAATACTGTGCCGCATCTACGACTTTTTGCCCGAGGCTCACGTGCCGGTGGCCGCTCGAACCTGTCGCCGCTGGTTTGCCTGTTGTCCTCCGCGCCTCCGCCACCAATTCCACGCACTGCTCCTCTTTGGCCGGTTGGAGCTCTTGCAATGGGCTTTGGAGGAGGGCTACGCTCTGAACATTTTCGCCGGCAACTTGGCGGCAACTCAAGGTCAGTTAGAGGTGCTGCAGTACGTTTGGGAGGAAGGCCTTCTCTATGAGGATGACCCCGTTCCTTGCGACATTGCAGCGCAGAACGGCCACTTGGAGGCGCTCATGTGGTTATCCAAAGAGAAGGGCCTGCCGGTTGGCTGCTCCACCGCCATGTTTGCGGCCTGGCGTGGCCAGCTGGAGATGCTGCAGTGGCTGCGTGCCAACCAGTGCCCCTGGAACGAAGATGTCTGCCGAGCAGCCGCCGCAGGAGGTCATTTGCCGACCCTCAAATGGGCTCATGAAAACGGATGTCCTTGGGACCACTATACCACCCAGGCAGCTGCCGCTAATGGTCACTTGACCGTGTTGCAATGGGCTCTCCAACATGGGTGCCCTTTGCCCTCTTGGCCCCCTGCGCTGTGCGAGGAGGCAGCGGCCAACGGTCAGCTGGAGGTGCTGAAATGGGCGGTGGAGAATGGATGCCCTTGCGACGATGCAGAGGTATGCGACCTGGCCGTCAAGAACGGACATTTGGAGATGTTGCAATGGATCAAGAAGTCCCAAGAAGGATGTTCTTGGGATGGCGAGACCAGCGGCTATGCTGCTGCCCGAGGCAACTGGGAGATCCTCAAGTGGCTCTATGAGAATGGCTGCCCCTGCAACGGCATGACCATGAGCGCTGCAGCCGAGAAGGGACGTTTGGACATGCTTAAGTGGCTCAGGGAGAAAGGGTGCGAGTGGAACGCGGACACATGCTCCTCGGCTGCCTTGGGCGGCCACTTGGAGGTGTTGCAATGGGCCAGAGAGAACGGCTGCGAGTGGACGGAGGATACCTGCACCTTTGCGGCAGAGAGAGGACACCTCAGCGTGTTGCAGTGGGCCAGAGAAAACGGCTGTGATTGGGACGAGCAGACCTGCACCACCGCAGCGCAATACGGACAACTGGAGGCGTTGGCGTGGGCTTGGCAGAATGGATGTCCTATTAACGCGGAGGAGATTGTGGAGATAGTCGAGAGGAGCGGCAAGCCCAGCCAAGCCATGCGGTCGTGGGTGGAGGAGAACATCAAGCCAATCATACCCGCAACAACGGAGCAAAGAGAAGACGAGGACGACCAAAGCCAGAGCTGAAGAAAGTGTTATCGCCAAGCTTTACGTTTTGAACGCTCAATGAAAAGGGATGCCCTTTGGGACAAGGAGACATGTGCTGCACACAGCAGATCTTCACAAGCAGCTTGGGATTGTGGAGTGGGCTCACAGCCATGGCTGTCACTTGATTTCCAGTTGGATGAATGTATTAACAATTTCTTCCACCACACGCATCAAACCAAACAGAAACCCCACTAGCAAGTGGTCGTTCTATACACGCCGTGACACTCCGCTGTCGGACGGTTTTCTGGAAGGGCTTCCCTCTTGCATGACTCTACTCCTTCGTTTCTCCTTTCGGCCGCTCCTCTCCTCTCCTTTTTTCTTCGCCTTGCTGCTCTTTTGTTTCTCTTTCCGCTCTTCCGGGTCTTCGCGTTCCTTGTTTCTTCCCTTTTCCTCCCACTCCATTCCTGAAACTTCCTGCATCTTTGTGGGAGCGCCCACGCTCTTCCTCCGTCGTTGCTTCTCCTCTCTAGCAGAGGTTAAGCTCGGCGTTGACGTGGCTGTAGATGATCCTTTGTTGTTCGTTCCAACTTTGTCTCTCACTAACTCCGAATCAGGAACTTGCAACGATAAACGCTTTCTTCTTTCTCTGCTTTTGCTGCGATGGCGATGACTTCTGCTCTTTCTTTGGTGGATGGTGTCTCCTTCCTTGGTGTTTGGAGTAGGAGGGTTAGCCGATGCAGAATTATGCATTCGACTTGCCGAAGTGTGACTGCTTCTCCCTCTCCCATCCAACGCAGTAGCCATTGAAGAGAGAACAAGCCCAGACGACGAAGAAGATGCCGAAGTCGTTGACCTTTGTCCATTCTCCGTATGAGACGATCTCTTGTGTGATGATGACCGCTTGGCAGAGAGAGGAGAAGACGGTAAACTTTCAGTCTTTCGCGAGTCTCTAGCTCGAGAAGAAGGTGGGCTTGGGGTAAGTCCTCTTCGTTTGAGTTTGATGCCTTTCTGTGGTGCTGGTTCGTCTTTGAGAGATAATGCAGTATTTTCGTCTTCTTTTGTAACTTCAACGTCCTTTCTCTTATCTTTTGCTTCTTCCTTGCTTCGGAGCTGAGAGTCTGCCTCCAAAGAAGATGCTCTACCGCTTCTGCTGCTCTTAGAATGATCTGGTTCGTTGCTCTTGTTAACTTCTTCCGATAGGAAAAAAGGAGATGTTAACGTCGTTATCTCCGAAGAAAAAGACTTGGTTTGCAAGTTGATGGTGGCTTCACGCCTTGAAGCATAACTCTCTGAGAGGCCTCGAGAGCGGCCGCGAACATGATCTAAAGAAGGAGACTGCGAGGCAAAGCTCAACGCGGCAAAGTCCAGGTTTTTCCCTTGAGAGAGTCCCGTGGCAAGTTCAACAGTTCTTCTTCGGGGTTTCCTGCTATTCAAGATAACTAGTCGCTCTTCTTTCTGGCTATCTTTGTTGGTGTCGATAGTATCACCGACAGAAGCACTTCGCGACGGAAGAAAAGAGGAAGTAGCTGAAGAAGGTGATGACGGTGATGTTGGTGGTGCTTCTACTATCGGGGCGCTAAAAGAACAAGAAGCCGGACGGGGCACAGAAGAGGTAGTTCTACTCCTTCTACGCTTTTGCGGTGTCGTGGTTGCAGATCCTGAAGAAGAGGAAGAGGAAGAGGAAGATGACAACTCAGATGCGGGATTCTCTCTTCGTGCGTGATGTGGAGTCGGTGAAGAAGCCAAATTTGATGGCGAAGCAGCAGCAAGCAATGCTTGCAAAGAAGGAGTGGCCACAGCGTCAGGCACTTCCCAAAAGGATAGTTCCCTTTGCCACACCTCCGCAGCCATCAGCGGAGGCGCCGCCAACACGTCCGAACGATACCACTCCAGGATGTGCTCGAATGCTCTAGTGTTACGGTCAAAGAAGAGAGTGAACTCCTCTTGTCCATTCTGTTGGTTGTAGCAGCTATTCCTAGTGGCAGCCAGCTTGGCCAGCTTTGTGGTGGGATGTTTCCTCAGGGTCATGGTGCGGGTCTCAAAGTTGATGCCGCCGACGTTGACCCTCATCATGTCAAGCTCATTTTGCATCTTTGGCGTCGCTACTTCTTCGAATAAGGTGAGGCGGTGACGCGAAAGTGGCGAAAGAGAAAGATGGGTATCTTGGCTTGGTTCGTGTTGCTCTTGGGATTGTTGCTCGAGCGATCTCAGATGGATCGTCATGTCACGTTCCTTTCCTTCGTTATTTGCCTCTGGAACATCCTCCCCTGGCTCTGTTTGACCTACCTTCTCTTCTGCCTTCTTGCCTTCGCCGTTGTGGACAGCTTTGTTGGTGCTGTTCTTTCGATTATCTGCTGCGTTAGGAGAGTCCACAACCAGGCTTGGCATCGTCGGCAACGAGCTGAAGCGTTTGTTTTCAGGTTGTTGCTCCTCTATCACATCTAGTCCCACCCTTGGATGCCAACCAAGGGAGATAGAGCCATCAATGGAAAGAGCAGCAGAGGAAGAATACGAAACAATGGAAGTGGATCGTCGGTTTTGTTTGCGTTGCACTGGTTTCGAGGAAGCTAGGGGCGCCGAAGAGGGAGACGGAAAGCCGCGTGCGTCGTATGGTTGACGAGAATGCGCCCTATGGTTAGGAGACGAGGGCGAAAGGAGCGCTGGTTCTTCCGGTTCTTGTGCTTTCAATGCTTCTTCAAGGCTAGCCAGAGCGTAGGAAAGTCTAAGATGTTTGTCTAAAGTTAGCAAGTCGTTGCGCACCCGGGATATGCTTATCTGTAGCTGCTCGGCGAGACGTTCCAAAGCCTCTTCTCCGCTGGGCTCTCCTTCAGAAGACCCTTTGAGGTCCTCCCTGCCTTTCCCCTTCTTACTTTTGTCTTCCGGTAGTTCGATCCACCGTTTCACGTCCCTCAGCACCTCCGCTTTGATCCTCATCACCAGCCGTTCCTCCGTCGGGGACAACGCCCCGCCGACCCTTCGTCCGTTCATCTCCGCCGTTGCCAGCGGCTGCACCGAAACCCTAGGCATCCTGGTTTCCTCCATCCTGGCCTCCTCCGCCCCTCCTCTCGAGTTTATTCTTGTTTCTTTTTTCACTCTCTGGATGATGTGGTCTCCAGCCAAGCAACGGATGCACTGTCCTATTTTGAGGCACATTCTCCTTGTATGGGCATAGTGACGTGTATATTTCTCATGTCGTCCTGGATTTATTATCAGGTCGACGTGGTTTGTTCACTGGGTCGACCTGAAGGGGAAGAAAAAAAAAGTAGCGAGACTCACTGGACACTACTGTACTCTTTCAGCCGTTGGTGCTCCTCCGAGGAGGTAGCAGCAGAGGCACAGCACTTGGACAGCGCGTACTGCACGCACAACAAGCAGGTCCCCAGGAAGAACAGCACCGAGCCACACATCCACAGGGACGCAAAGTACAGCGGCGGCGCCTTGGCCTCGCTCAAAACGCCGCCGCTGATGTACAGCAGGGCTCCCACGATGTAGCTCCAGGTGGCCCCCAACGCCAAGCCAAAGTTCCACCGCTCCAGGGTCGTTCCCCTGGGAGCAAAATGCCTGAGGTCGTGCAGGGTGGCAAAGGAGCCCATGAGGTAGCAGCAGCTGCCCGTCCGGAAGACCCAGGTCCCGATGCGAGCCACCGGTATGCCGTCGGGCGTGGTGAAGCTCGGCCAGTAGAGGATGGAGGCCACCTCGAAGAAGAGGCCGCCCAACAGGAGCCCCACCTTTTCCACCACCGCCAAGTTGACGGGTTTGGCGCGCGTGGCGGGAGAAGCCCCTGCCTCCTCCAAAAGGCGGCTCCTCTCCTCGCCGAAGCGTTTGTCTCGTGGCGGGTCGGAGCTCTTTGCGGTGGCGCACTTGGCGTGGGCAAAGGCCACGATGTCGATGACGGCGGCCACAAGGAGGAAGCCGCAGGCGGCGATGAAGAGGGCGATGGAGAGGTTCGGCTCGGAGTAGGCAGGGAAGAGGTAGAAGCTGGCTGGGTTAAGCAAGCCTGTGCCGATAAAGTAGCCGGCCAACACCACGATAACGATCACTGTGTTCCAGCTCATCTTTTTTTTTTCCTCCTTCTGTTTCTTCTTCTTCCTCGTCCGTTGTTGTGGAACTTTTTTCCTTACCAACAGGAAAGCAAAAAAAAGAAAGGAGGCCCAAGTGAATGACTCGTTCTTACGTTTTGGAACTCAGTTGAAAAACTCCTCCCTCCTCTTTTCCTTTCGAAAGTAAAGTGCCTAATTACACAGTTTTTATTGCTTTCATTCTTTCTTCTTTCTCTTTCTCTTTTTCTTTTTTCCTTTCTTTTCTCTTATCTTCCTTTGTGTGTAACTTCTTTTGTTATCTTCTTTCTTTCTTTCTTGTCGTTTCTTGTCGTTTCTTTCTTTCTTTCTTTGTTTCTTTCTGCTTCTCCAAGAAGAAGAGAGTTACGCAAAGAGAAGAACCGGCTCATCCGAAGAGAGTCCAATCATTCACGCGTAAGCTCTTGAGCACCGCCTTGAATATCAGGAGGGTGCTGTCCATCCGCTCCCTCGTCGCGGCATCCAGCGTGTCGACGTTCACCTTGCTGCTGCTCTCCTGCGCCACTTGGACGGGCTCGTTGAGGGTGATGAGGAGGTCGGTGGTGTGTCGCGGCAGGCGCACATTGGCCAGGTAGACCTGCACCACGTTCTTGGCTCTGTTGGACTCGTTGAACTTGGCGATGCGTTGCACGCCCAAAAGAACAGACTTGGGCACATCCCTATTGTGTTGTTAGAGACAGGAAGCATACCAAAGGCCAGAAAGAACGACGAATACCAAGAAAGGAGAGGAAAGAGATAAGGCAAGGAAGAAGAAGAACAAGAAGAAGAACAAGAAGAAGAACTACAACAAGAATGAAAGGAGGAAAGGAACATACGGAAAGTTGGGCATGTCCTCAGGACTCATTGCCTCCTGGTGGACTATCCGAGCCCCGTCCGTGGCTTCGTTGGCCTCCGCGAGGTCGTTGAAGAGGTAACTGGCGCTGTCCGTGTCCGAAACGGCGGACTGGTACTCCAGGATCTCTATGATGAGACTTTGGTCGGTGTGGACGTCCGTGAAGACCTCTTGGTTGTCTGGCACTGGCCGGATATCACTTTTTTTTTTAAAAAAAACAAAGTAGGTGAGTGAGATTGAAAGTGGTTTGTGAGTCTTTTTCTTTTACCTTACATCCACGAAGCGGGTGGGCACGACGCAGGTCATGGCTCCTCCAAAGAGAGGTCGTGCAGTAAATTGTTCTTTGGGTTGTGTGGTGGTTTGCATATTTTTTTTTTTGTTGTGGATTGTGTTGTGTGTGCGTGCGTTATCTAAGAAAGAGAAATGCAAAGGTTACATATGGCATTTATAGTACGAGCTCATGAAGAAGGCAAGAAAAAAAAAACATTGTTGTGTGAAACACAAAAAAAACTTCGAGAAGCTTTTTGGTTTGTTTGAAACCAACCTTCTTGTTGCTGTTTTTTTCTTCTGGAACGTTTTTGTAGTCTTTGTACCTCTGATAGGATCGTACAAGTAATTTCAAATGACCAACCAAAAATCAGATATAGCTTGGGTGATCTCATACGTCGACATAAAACAATTCGATCGTCGACATTTTCCCTCGAATGACGTCATTAAAACAGGAATAGGTATTTCCAGATTTATACCTAATATGTACATTATGCATCCTAATATGACTCATTTTGTTTTAGCCTAATTAATGTTTATTTTATAATTGCCGTTATGAACGCCAAGGAAGGAGAGGGAAGAGGAGAAGGAACTTTCATCGGTGCTCGTCTCTCTGCCACTTCATTGGATGCGTTGGAGCTGTACATGCGCGACAACGACATCCCTAATGCCCTCTCCAGAGAACACCTTCACATTACCATCGTCAACTCGGACGTTTCCTTTCCCTACACTCGCGACGCAGGGTCGTTCTCCTCAGACTCCGCATGCTTTTGCTTGAAGAGTTACTGTGACGAAGATAAAGAAGAAAAAGGAGAACAACTGCCGTTGTTTCTCTACCACGGGACCTTCAAGCTCTCCATGTGGAAGACCTCTCTGGGGACGTCCTGCCTGGTGCTCAACCTCCAAAGCCCGGAGCTGCAAGCGCGGCATCAAGCGGCCAGAGCCTTGGGCGCCACTCATGCCTGGAAGCAGTACAGCCCTCACCTGACGTTGAGCTACGATTGCGGCGACTCCTTCGCGGTCGCTCGGCTCTCCCCGCCGCGGTTCGACCTGGAGGTGGTCCACGAGTTTGGGGAGGACAGGGTGGAAGGATGGTCCGGCCTGTTGACCCGTTCATCATCCAGATCGTAATAACGCATGTTCTTGTTCTTGTTGTTGTTTTTTTTTTAAACAAAAACCAACAAAACCAACCAACAAACCAACCAAAAGAACAAAAGTTAACTTTCACGATATCCCTTTTGGATGGTGAAGAAATGCTAAGGTGTGCCAGATTTTTCCTTTTGGCTTCATTCATTTTGGAAGCCGTTTAATTTTGTGGCTAATCTAAAGGCGATTGGAATTTTTTTTTTGGGGGGTTGTGTGTGCGCATTATTTGCTTTGCTGCATACGTTTTTTCTAATTCGGATAGCGAAAAAAACAAAACAGAGTGCGGGAGGATAAACAAAAAAAGCGACATCGGCCCAACGCACCCTCTGAATGTGAAGAGAGCTATTATTTTTTTTTTGTTTGACAGGTTCCTATATTTATTGTTATATTTTTTTATTTTTTTATTTTTTTTTGTTGTTTTACAACAACAAAGGAAACGACAAACATCCTGAGCGGGTTGTGTTTGTTTATAAAAAAAAAAACTGTTGTTTTATCCAAAGAAGAAGAAGAAAAAAAACTGCAGGGAGGTGGATAGATACTTTTATTTTTTTGTATGTACCTTACTACAACTTCCTTTCCGCGTTTGGGGATGACCATCGTTCATCAACCAGGTTTTCTTTTTTTATTATTTGTATGCTGTTGCTGACTTTGCTGTATGTTTACACAGATCGGAGAAAGAAGAAACAGACGGTTGGGTTCATACGGTGGTCTAGTTCTCTCTCTCCGATATCGCGGTAACGCACATCTGCCTTAATCTTTTTTTCTCTCTTCTTCATCTCTCGATACCAAAAAAAAAAAATAATATCAAAGGTAGGTTTTTTCTTTCTGCTCTCATGGTCCATGTGGACGGTCGCATTCATCTATCTGACCATGCTCATCCATTTTCATGTCAGGAGTTACCTCCGTGCTGCTGTTCCAACACGCACATCGCCTCTCTTTGTTGTACGACCCAAGAGAGACGAAGCAATCCTACGCGATATCAGCGTAGCATTCATTCCTTCAAAGCCTGCAAGGTACACAACGTTCTTTTTTTTTACGGTTCACTTTTTTGTTTTTCACTTCCATCCCTTCCCCCTTTCCTCCACATGGGATATCCCTCTCTCTATCTCTCCCTCGTCACATCTTTCATCTTTTTTTTCCTCATTGCCATCCCTTCCCTCCTCCTCCTCCACCGCCACCTCCCCCAACCCACGCGATATCCCTCGCTATCTATCTCTCTCCCGTCATTTCTTCTGGTCTCCCTCCCGTGTTTTTATTTTTTTTGTCGATTTTTCCATCCTCGTTCCCTCTCTCTTTTTTTTTCCTCCTCCTCCACACACACACACACACACGTCCCCCCCCTCCCCCCTTTCCTACACACGTTCCCCCACCCCCCTTTTGTTCCTCCCCACTCAGTCCATCCACCTCCGCCAGTGCAACCAACCACCCCACCACCAAAGGTGACTTTTTTTGTCCCTCTTTTCCCATTTTCTTTTCATCCGTTCAACCAATGAGGAAATCGCCGAGAATCGGATGATTTCCGTTTTTCAACTTGTATGCCCAAATTTGGATATGCAACAACACCCAACCCGCTTTTTTTTTTTTTGTTTTTCGTGTGATCGTCGTTACTTCCCCTTTGTTGTTGTTGTTGTTTTATGTTATTTTTTTTTTTTTTTCGTTGGCGATGATGTTGCAAGGATCCTCTTTTTTTTATTATTATTATGTGGGTTTGTGTATATTAATGTGAAGCATACGTTTTTTTTTTTTTCATTCCCTTTCAAACATTTGGAGGATTTTTATTTTTTTTGCGTTCATCCCACAACATCCACTTTTTTTTTTTGTTTTCGTTTTTTCCTTTTTCACTGTGTGTTGTGTGTTTTTTTGTTCTTCCCACGGTTACGGAAACAACACGCTCCAAAAAGAAAGAAGATAGCTAAACAGCACACGCAGCCGATATCCCTCCCTCCCCCTCCCTAAACGCCTCACACTATCCTCATTTATTATTTCCCTCCACATTTACGTTCCAAACAGTTTGTCTCATCCTTGCTTTCCAACATCATCATCATCCTCTTCCATCAGGCCTTAGTATATCATCTATCCACCCAGCTCCTCTTTTTTTTTTTTTTTGTATCTATTTTGCATTTGGTTTTTTTTGAAGCTTTTCTGACCTCCCCACTTTTTTACTGCTTACCAACAGTTTTTTTCTTGAAGAGCGCTTCACTTCTTCTTCTTCTTGAAAACACATCGGTTTTTACGAGGTTATTTTTTTAAAGAAAAACCCTTGGTACGTCGTTTTATATCGACCGTGTTTTTTTTTTTGTGTCATCCGCTTTCTTGTTCTGGTTCTGCTGCATCCCTCTTCTCTTCTTCTTTTCATCCTCCTCCTCCTTCGTTCATCCATCCATTTCCTGGATTGGGATGTCATCACAACCCGATGCATCCATCACCATCATCCGAAGAGGACAGGAGAAGAAGAACGTCATCCATTATTTTTTTTTTGACATCCGTTGATTATCATCTATCCTCTTATACCTTTTTTTTTCTTCTCCTCTCTCTCTCTCTCTGTCTTTTTGTTTTTTATTTGTTGTTGTTGTTGACTCCGGTGACACCTTCCACTCACCCGTTGTTTTTTTTTTTTTTTTTTTTTTTGCTCTTTCATGACAGGCTCTTCTATATATATTGGAATATCTCCGCTTTGCCCTTTTTGTTCCCAAAGGTTGTCCCCACCCTGCCCAACACGTGCCGTGTAACGAGGCGAGGTTTGTACCATTATAGTTGTTGACGTTCCTATTCTCGTGTCACTTTTTGTTCGTTCGGTGTGTTGTTTGGTGCTGTCAGTCTTTGGGTGTTTTTGTTTTTGTTTTTTTTATTTTAACGCTCTTGTTGTTTCGTTGTCGTTGTTTAAAGTTTGTTGGACGTATGGGTATCTTGTTTTTTTTTAATACTTCTTCTTCGGCTTATGCATGTCTAACCCGTTTTTCTTTCTCCACTTCATCCTCAGAATAACAAAGAATTAGGCGAGAGAGAAGACGTTTTTTTTTCTCTTCGTTTCGTCTTCTGTTGCCTTTCATCATGGCAACGAACGTCCACATCGACAAAAAGTCCAAAGCGGAAGACCTCATCTCCTCCTCCTCCTCCTCTTCTTCTTCTTCCTCCTCGAAAGGAGAAGAACAGGATGAAGCAGATCCTGCCTTGCTTCCTTCGATTAAAGTGACCGCCATTCCCAATCAACGCGTCGCTTCCATGGATGGTACTGCCTCACCCACGAGTGGTGATAATGGCAGTGGAGCAGGGCTGGAGATGCTCTCTTCGTTGCAACACCTCCCTCACTCCTCTTCATCTTCATCGGAAGGAGGAATTGGCATTCAAGTCGAAAATCTACGTAAACGATCGACATCTTCTTCTTCTTCCAACAGCAACACAAATGCTTCTTCTTCTTCTTCATCTCCAGTACGACAGAAACGGGGATCCTCCTCTTCGTCACGTTTGCAAACCAACTCAAAACCGAAACGAGATGCCAACACCTCAAAGAGCAGATCTTCGTCCTCGAACAAACATCAAGCGGCATCGGAGACGCCTGAAAACTGGGAAGAAGTCAAGTGGAGAGGAAGATTGGGCTCCTGCGGCGTTCTCAACAAGCAAGGCCAACCTTGTAGACGTGGAGCCAACTGTCCTTTTCACTCTGCAGCGGCAAAGAAGGAGGCCAATAGCAACATGTCAACTTCCTCGCAGACACATTCCAGACCAAAAAGAAAACAGACAAAGTCTGCTTCATCAACTTCGTCTTCGGTGTCTTCTGCGAACGCTTTGTCAGTTGCTGCTCCTTCTGTTGCTGTAATCTCATCGGGTTTGTCCGTCTCTGCAGCATTGGAGCGAGGTACCGGAACTCCTTCGTTGCCTCCTCCTCCATTGGCACCTAATCCGTTGTCATCTTCGGCTTCCTACTTGTCTCGGTACGCCTCTCTCGCGCTCCCTCTCCCTCTCCCTCTCTCTCTCTCTCTCTCTCTCTCTCTCTCCTTTCTCTCTCTCCGCTCTCTTGCCTCGTTCAAGTTTCTTCGTATCTCTTTGCTCATATTCTTCTTCGTTTTCTCATAAGCTCTCTTCTGTCTCTTTTTCGTAACTATGCTTGGTGGTTTTTTTGTTGGCTTAATCCAAATGTTAACGTGTGCCTTAATGCTTTAAAACAGTTCGCCTTCAAAGACAAAAAAGAAAAAAGAACTGCCAGGTGAAGGAAGGGACTCACAAGGACGCACAGACGAACAGAAGAGCGACAAAAAACGCAAACGATCGCACCATCACAACAAGCAATCAAAAAGAAACCTTTTCTACTCCGCCGGTTCAAAAGATGCAGAAGAGGAAGAAAACTTTTTTGAAGATGTAGAAGGAGATGATAGAGATGACGATGACGACGATGACTGGAGAGAAAATATCAGCAGCAGCAATTTCAAGAAGAAACAGAAGAACAGCAAGAAAAGCAGAGTTAGTGACGATGACAAGAAAAAGAGCAAGAAGTCCAGCAAGAAGCAGTCGACTGGGTCTTCTGATGACAGCGAAAATCATCAACAAAATTTACGTCACATTTCGAAGAAACAAAGGAAGAAGATGGCGGCGAGACAGAACTGGACGGTGAAAGAGCATTTACGATTTTTGTGGGGATTGCAGCAGTTTGGGAAAGGAGCTACTTCCTGGAAGGAGATCTCGAAAATTGTTGGTACTCGCACTAGAATTCAGGTTCAATCTCACGCTCAAAAGGTACACCCTGCTTCTGCATGTCCTAGCTCTTGTCCTTAATCTTTTTTTTCTAGTACTTCTTTTGTTCTAGTTTCTGTTTTTCTTTCTTGTCTTTTCATTGTCGTTTGCTTATTTTTTTCTCTGTCTTTATACCTGTACCAGTACGAATTGTATCAAAGTAAAGGTAGCCGTAATCCAGAAAGTTTGTTCCATCTCAAATTGGAGGACTACGAGCCTTCGTATTATGAGCTAAAGCCTGGAGAGACATTGGAAATGATGGACGAATTGGATGATGAAGACGAATCATTGTTGGAGGAAGATGGAGTGACCGCTTCAACTGAACTTCTGCCAGAAACCAAAGTAACGAAGGAAAAGAAAGATCCATCGATAACAACGGAAGCAGGTAACAAAAAGAAGAAGATCAAGAAAGAAAAGAAGCCCCGAAAGAAAAAAACGAACAACAGCAAGAAAAAGAGTTCAGCGAAAAAAAGATCTAAGATGGCGAAAGAAGAGGAAAGCGAAGGATTCGACGAAGATGTGTCTCTTGTATGGAGGTTGAACAACAAGCACACCAAGAGGAAAAATAGAAAAGGGCGAAAGGTGTACGACAGAGATGACGAAAGCGATCTAGATGATCAGTCTAGTGCTACTGCGGGTATCCTCTCTTTTCCTCTTTATCTATTCTCTTTTTTTTATTATGTCCTCGTCTTTCTTGTTTCTGCACGTCTCGTAATGGCATTTTCTATGTTCGTTTCGTATCTCCAAGTAACTTATGGTAAACAAAACAAAGAAGGCAGAACTGATTCATGGGAAGAAACTGAGGACACAAAGCTTTTGGTTTCTTCTCTTCGGGGGGTCAGGAAACAACGAAGTGTCTCTACAAATAGAAGAAGAAAAAGCAGTTCTTCAAGAAAAAACAAAAACAAACATCGACATCGGAACAACAGCGCAAAGAAGAGACGACGAAAGAAATATGACGATGAAGATGACGAAACTCAAAGCAGCGAAGAAGATGACACAACTTCTTCCAGTAGCGAAAGTGAAGAACAAAGCTTATCGGAGATAAGCGACAGTGAGGATGATTCTTCTGACGACTGGCCTTCTGACTTTTCTTCTGTCTCCGCTTCTTCAACTGAAAGTGAACAAGATGACAGTTCTTCCACTTCGGACAGCGAGAACGACGAAAGAAGAAGAAGCCGACGAAGGAAAAAACGGAAAACTTCTCATCGTCACCAGAAGCAATCAAAGAAGAAGAACAGCAAGAACAACTCACGAACAGCAGAAGCCTTACATGACGCATTAAACTCTCTCTCCGAAGCTGCGTTCTCTTTGGCAAAGCTTACCCGCTCCTCTGCCGCTCCTCCATCTACTCCAACGCCTCCCCCATCCCTTGCTTCTTCTGCAAACAACATCACCTCACCTTCAACTCCTTCTTCGGGTTCTGTGTCTGGATCATCTATTCTTGACGCCATTCCTTCTTCTATTCTTTCTTCAAAACAACAACCACAACCACAACCACAACCACATTACCAGCATCCAGTTCATCTTTCAGCTGCTGCAGCGGCTTCTCCACTTTCTAGGCTTGCTGCTTCCTCTTCTCCATCACCCAACTTTCTTCCATCTACCGCTGCTCTCCTTCCGTTTCCAGCTTCTCCCTCTTCCTCTGTCACTCCAACGGGAATGTCTCCTAACCCACGACTCAGTATCAGCTCTTTGTTGTCTGCCCCTTCTTCACCTCCGTTTCCGCCTCAATTCTATCGCAGGTGATGATGCATACAACAAAAAAAAAAAGAAAAAAAATCCTGTTTTATTATTTATTAAATTTTTTTGTTTCAATTGTTTATTAATTTTGTTCCTCGTTGTTAAAACTTGTAAAAAAAAATTCTATATCATTATAAAAATAAATCTCAATATAAACAAACAACGCATGACTTTGTTTTTTGTTTCAGCGAAGAAATGATCATTCACGGTTCAAAGTTAATACTTCACTAAAGAACCAGCAAGACTTGTTATGACCGGCGTTACAGAGTAAAGATAACGACTGGTGGCCACGAGCAGTGTGTGATGAGGATTGTCACAGTAATATCGCTTCGTTTTGGTAGTGATCAGGGTTTATTGCTCCATGCATAAATGATTATGAGCAAGCCTGGGCCAGTATTTTTTGCCCATAACTTATTTGGCGAAACCAGTTTTGTGAAAACATTTTTCGGTTCTGTCGTTCGGTTCACCAAACTATTTAAACGGCAGTTTGTTTTATTTTTCGACAACACGAACAACTTACACATTTGCATTACCGACAAACGAATACCGATACTTACGGTGACTTACTGAGGTTGGGTCAACAATGACGAACAACAATTGTTGCTACCACCACTTCCTGTTGTTGTGGCTTCTCTCTGCCACGACCTTGCTCTGCTGCTTTGCAGGGGTAAATGGGGAATTGACCGCAGAGTTCAACAGTCCTGGAGAACATATCTGGGAGGTGCCGCCCTATGTTGAAGAAGTACACAATTCGGCCTCCCCTTCCGCCCCTTTCAATAGGGTCTCAGTTGTCTAAACATATCTTCTGTCCTCTCTCTCTCTCACTCTCTCTCTCTCTCTCTCTCTCTCTCTCTCTCTCTCTCAAAATAATAGATAACTGTCTATGCCGAAGGAGCTGGGGGTGGAACGGGCCACAACAGCGGCGGACCAGGTGGCGAAGGCGGATGGGTCAGGGCCACTCTGATGGTCACGCCTGGAGAAACCCTGTACCTCAACGTAGGAGGCAGAGGCACTAACGGCGTTGGATATGGCAGTCCATCCGGCGGCATCAACGGTGGCGGTAATGGAGGCTATGGCACTGGCGTCCAGAACCCTGGAGGATCAGGAGGAGGAGCCTCCGACGTTCGTCGAGGCAACAACACTCTCGAAGCAAGGTTGTTGGTGGCCGGAGGCGGCGGCGGCGGTGCCTCGCAGAACTCTGTTAGCGGTGGTGGTAAAGGCGGGACGACCACTGGCGAAAACGGCCAGTCCAACAATGGTGGACTGACTTGGGGCGGCGGTGGAACGCAAGAAGGGGGAGGAGCGGCTGGAAGCGGGTCCGCCACAGGAGGCTCTACTGGGCAGGGTGGCTCTGGCGGGAGACAAACTTCCTACGGGGGCGGAGGGGGTGGCGGAGGCTACTTTGGTGGCGGCGGTGGCGGAGTCGACAACTCAGTCCGCACTGGTGGAGGAGGAGGAGGGTCCAGCTTCGTCATTCCAGAGGCTGTCAACGTGAGTCACGGCCAGGGCGGACAACCGGGCAACGGAGTCATCACCCTGAGCTTCATGGTCTCTCCGCCTACTCTCCTGACCTCTTCCCAGAATCCAAGCACGTACGGCCAGAGCCTGAACTTCTATGTTCAGGTCCCGGGCTTGAATGCCACCGGCAACGTCACCTTCTTCATCAACAACGTCCTGGGCGAGGTCATCGAGCTGAACGAGGCTGGGGAGGCCAGCTTGACCACCTCCACCCTGCCCCTGGGCACTCACACCATTCAGGCCAGCTACGGCGGAGATTCCAACAATCTGCCGAGCAGCACCTCGCTCGAACAGGTGGTTGTGAGCAGCGATGATGGTAGCGGCAGTGATGGGAGCAACGACGGTGGCAGCAACGACGGTGACGATGGCTACAACGATGACACCGGCGGTGCAGGCATTGTGAGAGCTGACGACTGGTGGAAAGCGTTGGCGAAGCCAGTGTTGTGAATGCTTCTCTCCTGCTCTCCTGTCCTGTTTCTAGCAAAAGAATAATATTGTTTTAGAGTGTAGCCGCTTTCAAAACACGCTGGACTGTCTTGAGCAACCACCAAGCAGTCAACTAAGCAAGCAACAAGGTCCCACCTCCCCCATTGCAGGGGAGCCACCTGGAGGAGTGGATGTAGGCTGAAAGCGAGGATCAGCGTAGAAGCCAAGCGGGCCCTCCAGGAGGAGGAAAGAGAGAAGGCACCTGGAGCCGGTACAACAAAACCCTCGAGGCAGGAACCCAACTGTTTCGCCACGAAGCGGAGGGAAAGGACACACATACGCAGAAGAGAAGACAGCTGTGACACAACCCCATCGAGGAGGGAAAACGAAAAGCAACTATCCTCATGGGGGTTTTGTAAGAATGCCTGAAAAGGCGAAAGAAGAACAGCTGATGGAAGAGCCACGCAACACCCCAGACTCGTTTCTTTTTTCGTCGTGGTTGCCCTCAGTTTTCTTCCTTCTTCACTCCATCCCCAAAGAGAGAGAGAGAGAGAGAGAACGATCTGAGGATGGACAACTTTGTGATCCGTCCCATCCATAAGACAAGGTGGATTAAATTAAATGAGGAAAAAAGAACGCAAACCAATCAAGTGATGAAAAGAAAGCAATAATCGGAAAATGATAATGAATTAATTGAATTATTAATAGGTGAATAAGATTATTAAAAATAAATAAATTTCCAACGCGCAATGGTTTGGTATGACAATGGTCCTTGTCGACATTACTATTCCCCGCGAAGAGTAGCAGGGAAGCGCAGGGACTTTATCTGCTGCCCTTTTTTCCCTTGCCGTTTCTTCTCGGTCAAATAATTGAAAAATAAGGAACAGTATTTGTTTGACTAAATGTACATTTCTTTTATTTTTTGTTGTTTTCTTTGATTTAGTTTTGTTTTTTTGTTTGTTTTTTTTTTTTACAGTGCACGTCGTTGTCTCTTTCTGCAAACGGTGGTTCGCTTCTTCTTCGTTTTGTTGTTGTGGCTGCCGTCGGCGTTGCCCCTGCTGGCCTTCCTAGCGGTGGTGGCCTCTGTCCGCTTGCTCTTCTTGCCTGCCGCCCGCCGCGCCCGCTTTCGGTGCAAAGGTTTGATGTACTTCAAGCCAGCTCCCAGCTCTTGGGGCAAATGGCTCAGCGACCCACCCATCAGCAGCGAAGCAGGGGCGGGTGTCGTTGTCGTGACCGGCATGGTGGGTTCCGTTGTTGGCAGGAATGAAAAGTTGTTGTTGTGGTTGTTGCGGAGGAGTTCTTCGTCCATCGAAGACGAGCCGAACAACCATTCCAACCGTTGACGCTGGCAGTCGCTTTCCTCTCCCAGGCCACTGCAGCAACAACAGCTGCATGTGTCTTCGTCGTCGTTGTCGGCGGTGGTGCTGTCCAGAAGAAACGCCTCCAGTTGATCCAACGGAGACTCGGGCGGGGTCAGGCTAGGGCTCGAGAAGGAGTCGTACAGCCCGTCCCCAAAGGCCGGCGGTGGAGAGGCCAGCGGACTGCAGGCCAACGCGGAGCCATTGGAGGAAGCGACATCCTCGCTCAGCAGCAACATGGAAGCAGAGTATCCGTCTTCCTCCTCCTCCTCAAAGAACGGAGAGGAAGCGGGGCAGTAATAGTCGGCGGGGTTCAGCAGGTCGAACGAGGCCGAGGAGCTGGCCCAAAGGTCCTCCTCTCCCTGGGCAGCGGGCGCCAGCCAGCCGTCCTGACCGGCCGACATGTCGTTGCAGCCGTGCAGGGGCAGAAACTCGTGCGGGAAGACAGCGGCAGCGTACATGGCTGATGGGGGAAACGCCGGTCTCTGAAAAAAAACTGTTGTGGTTGTGAATGGTTTGTGTTGTTGTTTTGCGAGAAAGCGAAAGTGAAAAATGAAGAAATGAAGAGAAACTCCAACATTTAAACCCACCTTTGAAGGGATGATGATATGAACCATTTGAAATAAAAAGGATGCTGCCATCGGAACAGATGTTATCCTCCCGTTTGATTCCCTCCTCTCTGCTCCTCTTTTTTCGAAGCACTGCTCCCAGGGTTGTACATCTGCCCTTTCCCTGTAGGCGTAGCAGAGCGAGCCCGCGCTTTGAGGTCATCGACCCCCCCATCTCGATAGCTTTGAAGATGGCAGACCCAATGATGACGCCTTGCAGGGGGCAAAGCGTGTAATTGGGTCCACCCAGCGGAGGGGTTGATCGGCTACAACTCCTGATGGCGCCTTCCTTTTGGGGGAGGAATCTTGGGGAAAGGGTGAAGGGCACCTGATGGATGACGGGTTGTATTCTGCCGGAACGCGATTGGCGCCCAACTTTAGATTCGGCAGATCCAACCCTCCAGGTTTGGAGATGCAGGCTTATAAAAGGCAAATCGAAGAGAGAAGTCCATTTTCGCTCCAAAAATAGCTCTGTTACCCTAAAAACTTAGAAAAATAAGATTTTTGATGGGTTTCCTGGAACGACACCAATGTTTCAGGAGGAGAGAACATTGTGCAAATATGGAGGGTGGTATCGGACAACCTCTCAGGAGTTAGCCAAATATCTCCATTTCCTTCTCTTTGAAGGTTGTATGCCAGGGAGATACTGTGCTCCAGCTGTCAACCGTCTTTACGTTTTTTGTTTTTACTCGTATGTTGCAACGCGCCATCTTCTGCCTGTTTTCCTTCCATTTTCCACTGCTGCAGCTCCGCTTCCTATCTTTCGAAGCAAACATTGAATACGAATTTTTTCCTGGACAAAACCGATTTCTGTCGACAAAGATGATCTCTGTTTAAATTATCCAAAACGGCGACAACGTGATGTCATTTGGGAAATTCGCACAGGTGAACAAAACTGGAGGAAACTTCGTTGTTCTACACAGGCACTCGATGAGGCCTCCACAGGAAACTGTGGTTGTTTTTATGGTGGGGAGGGAGGAGTGAGTGAGTGAGCAGAAGGGTGGACAGGTTTGTGTGTCACATTTTTTTTCTTCGTTTGTTTTTTGAAGAAAAGCAAACAAGGATGATGGGCAGTCAACACAGCACAACAGGACACCACGTACTTTTTTTTTGTCTCAATTCTTCTTTCTTCTTCTTCTTTCGTTTTCTTTTTCTCTCTCTCTCTCTTTCTCACTATGGTACTTCTCTCGCTCTCTTTGCAGAAGATGGCAGGAGTGGAGCATTTGGTGGGAGGACTGGAGAAAGAGGGACCGAAGCGGCTGGCCAAAACGGAAGTGCAAGGCCTGGCAAACGTGCTTCGTTTGGCTCGTGGTCACCCCTTGCATCACACTTCTTCTTCTCCTCATGAAGAGACACACCAAAACGCGGCCAACAACGAAACAAAAGAAGGAGAGGAAGAAGAAGGAGAAGAAGAGGACCAAGTGAACAAAAGCAAAACAGAGGACTGGAGGCTGTTGTTACCTGGCAAACGCAAAAGAGAGGTGTTCCAACAACAGCAGCAACACAAAAAGACGGAAGGGTGCAGCTTTGTGGCGAGACTGGAAGAGAGCCAAGGAAAGAAACAAAAGAATAGCGATGAGGGAGAAGAAGGAAGAAGGGATGAAGCAGGACGGAGGGAGGCTGGCGCCGAGGCTCCTCTTGCTGCCTCTTCTGTTTACCCATTGGCTGCCTTTTGCGGGTGACGTGGTTGATCGAGATGATCTACCAATGGTTTTTGTACATACTTTGAATTCTGATTTGTGAATATAAATTAATTAAATGAACGTTTTGATTTTGGATTGGTTCAAAAGAAAAGGAAGCAGAAGAGATACAAGCTTCTCAGGCAACAACCAACTCAGAGAGGAGAAGAAAGAAATGATCCCTCAAGAGGAAATGAAACTTTGAACCGGTGTTCGCTTCTTCGCTTGATCCAACAAAAAAAGCAAAAGTGGTGACACCATTTTTCTTTAGATGAAGAATAATCATTCTAACGACTTTAACGTGGTAATGATTTCAGCAAAATTTGGTCTTTGTGTTTGTCGCACACGTTCATTGAAGGAAAAAAAACAAGTTAGGAATGAAAGCGGCAGAGAGAAGAGAAACGCAAACAAAGAAAAAACGAACGAACCGTTTTGCAGGGTCATCGTCCCAACAGGAAGTCAAAAGGGAGGCCAACACGGGACTACAGTCTGAAGGAATGGAGGGCCGAAGTTTCTCGATACAAACCTTGAATGCCAGTTGAATGGGAGATAGGTCCTGCATAGAAAGCTCGTATCCATCTTGAAGCTTTCTTCCTGTCACCATCCGCCTGTTTAACAGATTCGAAAGATGATAAGCAGTTGTTGAATCGAACTAAAGAAAAGAAAAGAAATAAGAGAAGAGAAAAGTGCACAGAGAGAGTGAAAAGATAACCATAGAACCATGGCGAAGGCGTAAACGTCGATCTTCGAACCATAGTGCTTAGTTTGCAACATTTCTGAATGACAAAAATAAGAAAATGCATAAAGTAAAAGAAAGGCACAAAACCAACCAGGGGCCATGTATAAGGGAGTCCCGAGCCCTGTCATAGTAGCTGTGCTATCACTTTCTCGCGAGACACCAAACTGGAATAAAAGCAAAAAAGAAATTAGAATAAAAAAGCAAAACTAGGAGGAGAAAGATAACGCACATCACAAAGCTTCGGGTTCCAGTGGTTATCCAACTGAGAGAGAGAGAGAGAGAGAGAGAAGGAATGGTCAGGGAAACACAAAACAAAAGAAATATCTCCAAACCAGGATGTTAGATGGTTTCAGGTCTCTGTGTATAACATCTAACAAGAAAGACGAATTTTGTTAGACTCCGTGTGATGGTGTCACTTGAGGAAGGTAACGTACTTGAACAGTGGAGATAGTGCATTCCTTGCGCTATTCCCTTTTTGATAAACATTAGAAAAAGACAACAATCAGTCGCTCGCCTTTTGTTCTATTTGCTTTTCCTCTTCTCTTTTTTACGGCGATAAAAAAACGTACTTTAGCGATCATAACTAGCAAAGATAATTCGATGGGGCCTTGCTTTATCAACGCGTTTAAGTTTTCTGGAAGATACTCCATCACAAGGCACCGCTGCGAAGGATGCATGCACACTCCATAATACTGTTTTTAAAATTTAAAGTAAGCACATTAAAAGTTCACTTCTTTCGTTCTTCACTTAAGCTATCTTCAAACTTTTACCTGTACAATGTTTTGATGCCGCAATTTACTATAAGGTTGAAAAAACTTAAGTTAAAAAAGAAACGAGAGAGCGAGAGAGAGAGAGAGAGAGAGAGAGAGAGAGAGCATTACCACATAAGCTGAACTTCTTTGAAGAACATTTTCAGAGCACTCGTGCTTTGATTGTGTAACGTTTTGATAGCAACTTCGCTGCTTCGCCACGTCCCCTCTTAAAATTAAAAACAAACGAAAAGTAAACAGTAGTTGTCAGTAGGCTGGAAGAGACTGCTAAGCAAAAGCAATAATTGACGGAACAAAAAGGAGGAGAAACAAAACTGAAAACTGTTCCAAAGGCACCACTTCCAAGCCGTTCTCCCATACGTAATTCTTCGGGTTTAATCTCCCACATTCGCAATATTTCCGAGTTTCCAATATGTACTAGTACAGAAAAAGCAAAACAAACAAGAATGAGAAAAGAAGAATGAGAAAGCGAAACAAAACGAACCATCTTTTCCAGAAATAGATTTGATCGTACTCGAGCCTACAGCACCATACAACGCCGTTTGGTTCATCTGCTCGTTTTCAACGCCGTTCACATTCAAATCTGCGCCATCGTTCAATCCATAAGAAAAAGTTTCATCGGTCGGTTGGCGTACGAGAACGTTTTCTCTCTTCCGTCCTTCCTTCTCTTTTTCTTTCTCCTTCTGGAGTTGTTGTGTTCGTGGCCAATCGTAAGCCATCGTGGAGAGGTCATATCCATCTTCCGCATCTGCGTGTTTATCCTCATTGATATAATGATCCTCATCCGCTTCCTCTTCTTTTGCTCTATCTTTTTGCTGGTCCTCGTCGTTTTCTTTCTTTTTATCCGAGCTACCAACGCTTTGTTCTAAAGAAGAACGCCGATATTTTGGTGGAGAAATGGCTGTTGCAGTCGTTGGAAAGAAAGCAGAACTGAGTACCGTTCCAGAAGATGACGAAGAAGAAGAAGACGAAGTGGAGGAAGAAATAGCATCTACATCAATAACTTCAATTTCATCGTTTGCAGAAGCCGAAGAAGAACCATCAGTTGCCTTCCGCTTTTTAGAAAATAGTGATGATAATGGACTCGTATTGTTGTTATTTTTGTTGTTGGCAGCAAAATAACTGAGAAACTCATCTCGAATGTCGCTTGTTACGGCATAGTCGAACGGTGTCTTTCCCAGTTTGTCTTTTTGGTGAACCTCCAAGTTTGGTTGTTGCAACAACACTCTAACCGATTCCAGGCTTTTTTCCTTGACTGCAATAGTAAGTTGTGTTAGCGTATTCAGTGTAAGTGGATAAAGGAAAGAAGAAAAGAAGAAGAACAAGAAGCAGAAGAAGAAGAACCAGCATGATGAAGAGGAGTGGATCCAGAAAGGTCGGTAAGGGAAATATGAGAAGGTTTGGCTTGCAATAAATGGATGAGCACATCAGTACACCCGAACTTTATCGCGGAGTAAAGTGGAGTTTGTTTCTTATTGTCTTGAATATCAGGCAATGCCCCTTTTTCCAACATTAACTCTGAAAGAAGAACAAAAGTGGTATGAGAAAATTGAGCTGAAAGACAAGGGATGAGAACTGACCAACAGCATCCAACTTTCCACTGGCACTTGCTACGTGAAGAGGTGTGCGACCTAGTCTATCTCTAACATTGATATTCGCGCCTTTTGTCTGTTGTTTTGTAAAAAGTTAAGCCCTCTGCTTACTTCCCTCTCCTTTGTGGTTACGTACGTCGATCAAATATTCCAACACGCTTGGTTCCTTAAAGTACTTAGCAGCCGAAAAGAGACACGTCTGATTCACTTTGTCTTTCACTTCCAACAAGCTGGGCTCTGCTTCTAACAACAGACGAACCAAGTTCAAGTCATTCGTAGCACATGCAAAGTGTAACGCCGTTCTTCCGTGTAAATCTCTATGAGCCAAATTTGCTGCGTTTATTATAGTTAAAATAAGCGGAAAAACAAAAAAAAAAGAAAGCAAAGAAAGAAAGAAAACCTCCAGCCTGAATGAGCATTTGAAGAACTTCCTCTCTATGATACTTCACAGCAGAGAAAATAGGAGTTCTGTTGTCATTATCAACTGCTTCGACATCTGCCCCATTCTCTAATATTTTGAAAAAAAAATACACAAGTTAAATATGTTGATAAACAACGTAAAATCTGATACAAATGAACAAACCAAGAAGACGAGAAAGGACGTCAGTACGTCCATTGGCTGCCACGATGTGGAGCGGGGTTCGTCCTTGATAAGAACCCTCTCCTTTGTGATTCACATTCGTTTGTTTCATCTGTGCTGATTGAGAAGAAGCTTCTTCTCTTTTGTTTTTGTAACAACAAAAAAGAAAGAAAGAAAGAAAGGATAGCGAGCAAAAGGAATAAGAATAACAAAAGAGGATAGAAAGAAAGGAAGAGGAAATAAGGAAAGAGAGGAAAAAGAGAAGAAAAGTTAGTTGAGAACAACAGGAAGGAAGAGAAGAAGAGGAATGACAAGAAAGTCTACAGACTTGGACGGCAACAACACTTGGATGAGATCTGGTTTGCCATAAGCCACAGCCCAAAGCAACTTTTAGAGCATAGGATTGTGAGAGAAACATGAGATCAGAACGAGAAGAGAGAGAGAGAGATACGAGAGAGACGAGAGACGAGAGACGAGGGACACGAAGGACAAGAGGGACAAAAGAGACGAGAGAGACGAGGGAGAAGAGAGACGAGAGGGACGAGAGATAGGAGAGAAGAGAGATGAGGGAGAAGAGAGAAGGGAGAAGAGAGAAGAGAGAAGAGAGACGAGAGACGAGAGACGAGAGACGAGAGACGAGAGACGAGAGACGAGAGACGAGAGACGCTGAGAAACGATAAGACAGAAGACAAAACATAAGAGGAAAAAGACTAAAGAGAAAAGAAAAGACGAACAGGTGTTTCTTTACTGCTGCCGGAGGTAACGTTGGGGTCAAAGCCAAGGCTAAGGAGGTAGGCCACAGCCTCGCCGCAGTTTTGTTTGACGGCAGCAAAGAACGGCGTGAGCTCATATTTGTCTTTTACGTCTTTGCTTTGTTCTTTAAAAAAAAACAAAAATGATAAGAACAGAGAGAGAGAGAGAGAGAGAGAGAGAGGGGGGAAGGAAGGACAGAGGGAGAGAAGGAGAGAGGGACAAAGAGAAGAAAGATAAAAAGCATCAAACCAGCGCCTTTGGAGAGAAGAAAGTCGATCATGGGAATATGTCCCTTTTCGCAGGCGTAGTGCAGGCACGTTCGGAGGTGCCCTGATTTCTCTTTCGCGTTCACCAACGCCTCCACTCTTTGCCTTGTTGCCTTGTCTTTCTTCTTCCTTTCTTCCTCGTCTTCCTCCACTTCCTCTTCCTCTTCTTCCTCCTCCTCCTTTTGAACTTTTTTTTCCAAGGCTTCCACACGTTTGGTTACGGCATCCAAGTCCCCTTCTTTGACCCATCTCAAAAAGACTTCCTCCTCATCTTCCATTTTTTTTTGTTGTTGATCTCTTTCTTTTTCTTTCTTTTTTCTGTTACCCTGTTCTTGGTTCTTCCAATGGGAATTCAAAAGCCTTGGTGTCGACGAAAATGAAACCAATCGTATTTCATAATCGTGATATCGTGCTCAAGAATTGGACAAAAACTGAAGCAATTGAGCAGCTTGCAAGGGATAAACGGTCAGGCGAGACAGAGAGGCTCAGCTGCTTGTTCTTGTTCTTCCTGTTCTTCTTCTTGTTCTTCTTCTTCTTCTTCTTCTTCTTCTTCTTCTTCTTCTTCTTCTTCTTTCCGTTCATGCCACTGAACAGGAATCAACAAAAACCTTCCCCGTTGTGAAATGGAAGAAAAACAAACAGAAGAAGTGCTATTGTAAGAGTGTGGCGTGTTGTTTAAGAATTCTCCTCGCGGAACCAAGGCATGCTCATCCAGGTTGCATAGCGCTGGTTCTTCAGCTCCAACATCTTGGGCAGGTCCGTCAGCTCGAATCTGTCCTTCTCCTCCTCCAACGCCCTGAGGAACTCCAGCCGGGCCTTGTGCTGCTCCTCCTGCCTGAGCTGCCACATCCTCAGCTTCCTCTGCTTGTGCTGCTCGATCTCCTGGCGGACCTCCCTGTCCACCTCCTCCTGGTGCCTCATCTTGACGAGCCAGCGGGACAGCTTTTGCTCGCGCCGGATTTGCTTCCAACGCTCAATCTGCTCTCTCTCCTGGCGGAAACGCTCCGCCTCGCGACTCAGCGTGTCCTGCACGTAGTCAAAGGCCCGTTTGCGGATCTCCGTGAGGCGGCGGCGGTTGGCCCTGCGGCGAGCGGTGGCAGGGGTCTCCCTGAGGTGAGGCGTCTGCCCCCAGCGGAAGGGAATCTCCACGTTGAAGACGTCCAGCATTTTAGCTTTGTCGCGCTCTGAGGAAGTTGGATTGAACGAATGCCAAGGAGGTGAGAAGGAAGCTTTTGAGGTGAAAAAAGAAAGTAATAGAGAGAGGGAGAGAGAGGAGAAAAGGGAACGCCACCAAGGAAGGCGGGAACGGGTTTTTCATCGTTGGGAGGGCGGTTGCTGTCGAGGTAGTAAGCATCGCTGCCGCTTTTCAAGGCGTAGCCGCGGCGGGATTGGTGGACCGGACCAGAGGGAACAACAACAGCGCACAAAGAACCCCTCGCGAGCCCATTGGGCGCCGCAACAAGCGCAGCACCGGCCGAACGGGTGGCCACGCTCCGCGAGAACGGCAACAGCGAGGAGGCGGCTTGCATCGTCCTTTTTTTTGTTTCTTTTTTGCTTCTTGGCTCTACCTCTTTTGGCCGTGACGACACGATGCATGATGCGCCTCAAACCCAATGTAGCCAACGATAATGTTGAAAAATTGGATTTTTACATTTTATTTGAAATCTATCGATAAAAGGGCAAAGGGCAAAAGGAAATGGCAAGGGAAAAAAGGGTGGCAAAAAAAGTCCTTGGGCTTCGCTGCTACTTTACCAGTGTCGACAAGGACTACTATCTAACTGAATCATTGCGCGTCGGTCTACCGACTGACAAACTCAAACCTGTGTTCTTTGGTGGTGCCACTTTGTCTATTTCTCTGCAGAGAAAGCTGAGGTACAGTGGTGAAAGGTGCAGTTAGAAAAGCTTATCAGAGCGTTCGAACAACTGAGGGCTAAAAAATCATCGTTGCCATCGCTTCTTTCCTCCGCCCGTACCAACAACATCTTCCGTTCTGCTCTTTGAACGGTGCAATTTGGAACAAAGGTAAAGGTGTTCCTGTCCTTCCCTCCCATCCTTTTTCTTGCAACTCCTTTGTTTCTTGCAAAGCGGCTGCGTCGTCTTTTTTTTTCGAGCAGTATAATTGTCGACACTGATCAAAAAAAGAGTTACAGCCCCACCCAGAATCGAACTGAGGGCGCGAGAACCAGAACCTCGCATGTTACCAACTACACCATGGGGCTTTACAGAGAAAATGCTTTCAAAACCTGGGTAATATTTTGACCCCAGGGCACTTGTTACCAATATGTGAGCGAACCGAGTGTTCGAATATTCCCTTTATTGCTGATGGCTTCTCTTGGTGGGTATCTTCTGTCCTATTTGAAATAAATTCGGCGCGGCCTTTCATTTATTCCATCATGTGTGCTGCTGCAATCGATGATTAAAATTCCTTGCCGTAGCCCACGGGTTGAATGAATAAAGGGCAACAATTTACTTCAGCAGAATTTTGTTATATTTGGTTCACAAATTGCGACGATGAGCTTGCAACCAGTCGTCTTTCTCTAGATCTTTTCTTGTTGTTGCCTTGGTCGGCGATTGGTGGGCAATCTAACCCCCAATGGAAAAAACCAGCGAGTCATTTCTTGTTTCCGTTTGTTCGTCCACTATTTTTGGTTTTCATTTCTCTCCACACAAACCAAACGATCAAAGGCCAAGTTTCCCACAGGTTAAAAAGACCATGCGCAGGTGTATTGGTTGGGAGCTTCTGCTGGCGTTGAGCTTGTCCGCAGCAGTGGACGTTGGACGAGGAGCCCAGTTATTCTCGTTCCTTGGGGTGGAAAACCCCATCCCTGGTACAACGACCCAGGCCCGCTTCAAACTGCACATACAAGGTGTTTACTATGGCACCTGTAGATTCTATATAGAGTCAAGTTCCTTGGTGCAAGGAAACGGTAGGTGTTTTCTCTTCCTGCTTTTTCACTTCTTTCATTATTCACTTGCTAACGCTCCCCCAAAACCACACTCAAACCAGCTGGAATCATCAAAAGCGACCCCAGTTCGGAATGGGATTGCTTCAACAAGCAGTGCTTCACCGATGACGTTTGGGCAATTTGTTACATGGCGACCCCAGATGAACCCTATTGCCGCTTTAACGAGGTCATTTTTAAGGTTGACATTGCGATTCCTTTTGGTGCTATCCGCAAAAAGATAAATGATGGCAAGGGAGTTTGGAACAACAGGAGATTCAGTATGAACGCACCTGCTTCACGTTCTTCCCTCCCTCGCAGCACTGATGTGACTCACTTTGCTTTTCCCACAGCGTATCCCGAGTGGAAGTGGGCAGCGGTTACCGCCTTTAACGAAGCGGCATTGAGCTTCACCACAGGAGAGGCAGTGGTCTCGTTGAATTCTTCCATTCATTCTCAACCGTTCCTCCATATAGCTGGGAAGCCTTCTGTGATGGAGGTATGGGTGGGGAACTTTGGCCCATCCAACGCCAGAGACTCAGTATGTGACATCAAAACATCCCATCCAGAGTTTGTGGTTCTCACTCCGAATTGCCAAATGCTTGAAGACGCCAACCGGTTGAGGTGCAACGGAACTGGCGACATAATCCCTATGACTGAAGGTTGGTTTCTTAACAAAATATGAATATATGTTTAACATGCGAATGATCTCTCATTAGGCTCCATCACCGAAGTGGTCATTCTTCCATCTCCTGATTATCGTGGGATGATAACCATCGAGGCAGACAATTGTTTTGTGTTTGGAAGCGTGAACTCCATGCTTTCGCAGGTGCACAACTTCAATGTCACTTCTCTTTGGAATCTCACCCAATCTTTCGCTGGTATGACAACATCTTTTTCATTCTGTCCTTTCATTTTGCTTTTCTTTCTTTCTTTCACAACGTCCTTTTTAACTTTTCGCCTCATTCTTTCTTTTCGTTTCTTTCTTTCTTTCTTTCGTTCTTCTTTCTTTCTTTCTTTCTTACTTTTTTGTGCCTGCGAACTTACAGACGCAACTGGGGGAAGTCTCTACATCCATTCAGTTGCCAACATCACTTCCCTCATCCACAATGAGGGTCCTTCCTCTTCCTTGAGATCCATTTGCACCTGGGACTTCTCCGTTGCTGCTCTTCGCTTTGAAGGCAGCGTGGCGCAAGCCTCCAACTGTGAGGCAAGTTACCACCCACATCTCAGGGTCTCTTGCCAGGTGGATGCTGCCCCAGGCAACACCACCCCCAGCATTTCCGTCTCTGCTTTGTCTGATCTTGCAGGCACCCCAACTTTTGATGTTTCTTTCGCTTGTCTGGATGAAGCAGGTCTTGTGGTTGGAGGAGAACAGCCTTCTTTGAATGTGATGTTCATTGAAGAGCTGGGCGACGTTGATGTCCGTGTTGATATTGGCGCCTGGCCCTCAGATAAGGAAGCGGAGACAGAACGAGAGCACAAAGGCATCACGGACGGAAGGGACGCCAACAGCCCAAAAAAAAAAAGAAAGCAGGTGAGGTCACCCGTGATGCTTGCTTGGTTTGCAAGACAATACTCACCACAATTCTCAGGGTGACATGGGCAAGAAAACATACTATGAAGCCATCCTCTTTAATGAAACCGTTGTCGTGTTTCTGGAGGCTAACATTTCAGGGGCAGGATTCGCAAGGGATGTGAACTGCAACCTCATTTTTCAAGGCTCGGATGCTCCTCTGATCTCGTCCTCCTCCTTGATTTCCCCGGATTGTGTGGACCATGGAGTGCTGTTCACCTCCACTGGGCTTCCCTTTTGGTTAACTGAATGCACTATCCAGGAAATGAGAGCAGGAACAGCCTCTGAAGTTCAAGTCTTCCTGTCTGTGGATCGCCGAGTAAGAGAGTTGGAGGTTAAGGTGGAATGCAACAGCTCTTTCCCAAACACCATCCAAAACCCTGTTGTTCAACCTTTGAGCTTCCATTTTGTGCATGGTACGCTCCTCTTTGCGTTCCCTTCGCCTGTCTTGATGTAACTCACGCTTAGTTTTTGTGGTTGATATAGATGACACTTCTTCTGCTTCCACTTCTTCCTCCTCTTCGAGAGGAGAAAGCAATCCAGAGTGTTTCACAGACAAGTGGATGTGGGTCACCATAGGAGGTGGACTGCTCTTGATCCTCCTCCTCATCCCCACCGTGGCGTGCATTGTTTATCGCCGACGACGAGCCGCACTGCAGAGGAAGAGGAGAGAAATGGAGGACCTGGAGTGTGCCGATGAATTGGAAGTCTACGCGGACCCCAAAGAGTTTCCCAGCTCTCGTGCCTCCAAACAGCAGTCCTCAGGGTCAGAGGGGAGAGGCATCCAATGGGAAATCCCTTTCTCCGAACTGGAGTTCATTGAGGTGATCGGCAAAGGGTGCGTCCCGTTCTCCTCGCCTCCTTTTTCTTCTTCTGGTATGTGAACAAATGTGCGTGTGAAACAGAGGTTTCGGTGTGGTGTGGCGAGGCAACTGGAGAGAAACGCCTGTCGCTATCAAATTGGTACGTTCTCCTTGTTCATTTCTCCTCCTGTTGGAGAGAATCTCACATGGTGATGGTGGTTCGTTTTTGATGCATGCAGTTCAACGGGATCATGGAATCTCCCGCCCTCAAAGAGAACTTCAAAGCTGAAATGGACATCTTGAAGTACTCAAACATTCTCTCTCTTTCTTGTCGTTTCTTTCTTTCTTGTCGTTTCTTTCTTTCTTTCTTTTGAGGCCCTTTGCTTTTTGCTTTCTCTTCCTTTCTTGCCTTCTTTCATTCAGTGATAGGAATCTGAGACCTCACGCGAATGTGGTGCAATTGTATGGGGTGTGCATGGAAGAGGACCACCCGTGGTGTTTGGTGACGGAGTACTTGGAAAAAGGAGACCTCAAGCATTTCCTTCGCAAACACCCGGCAGAAGGGTAGCAGCCCATCATCAAAATGGCCATTCAGGTGGCCCGAGGCATGCACCACTTGCACTCCGAAGGCATCATCCATCGCGACCTTGCTGCTCGCAACATTCTCCTCACCTCAGATCTTTCCATCAAAGTTGGAGGTTTGCCTTCTTCTCCTTCTTCTCCTTCATCTTCTTCTTCCTTCTGTTCTCCCTCCATTTTCTCTTTTTCCTTCATTTCTGACGTCCAATGAAACCAGACTTCGGTCTGTCAAGCATGGTGGATGAATCAGCTGGAGAGTCAAAGGTTCCAGTAAGATGGACTGCTCCAGAAGCTCTGGACGGAAAAGGCCAAGCCACAGAAAAATCAGACGTCTGGAGTGCGTTTTCTTCTCTTCTCCTCATCGTTCTCTTCTTTTCATCGTTCTCTTCGTCGTTCTCTTCTCTTCGCTTCGTCGTTCTCTTTGTCGCTCGCTTCTCTTCTTGCACCAACCAAATTGTTTGTTTCCTCGTGCACTGCCTCTGCTCCATTTTCCTACAGGTTATGGGGTGTTGCTGTGGGAGATGGTCAATCCAGGAGAACAGCCATACGCGGGCAAGAACAACGCTCAGGTGGTTCTTTCTGTTATGAATGGAGAGGTGCTCACCGTGCCTCCTTCCGCTCCGCAAATATTGCACACCTTGTTGCAAGAATGTTGCCAATTGGATTCCAAGAAAAGGCAACTCCCCTCTTCTTTTGATACTTCTCTTTCTTCTACTCTCTTCTCTTCAATGGGTATAGTTCTAACTTGAGCATTTTCTGATCACATCATCTTCATCTTCCATCCTCGTCTGTGTCTGTTGCTGTGACGGCAGACCTTCATTCCGAGACATCATCAAGAAGTTGCAAAAGGCCAAAGAACTTTCTGCGTGAGTTTGTGTTTTCGATAGAACCCACTGTAAAATTATGGTTAAAGTAACAATAAGTCCATGTTTCACAAAAAAGTTTTAAAAAAAAACAGCACTAGAAGAATAGATAAGGAAGGAAGAGAGAGAGAGAGAGAGAGAGAGAGAGAGAGAGAGAGATAGTGGATTACATCAGTTTGCTTGTCGGTGGTAGTTATCTTTAAGCCCTATGGTTCCGGCAATTTCCAGCCCTGTAACTGATCTCCAGAAGTTTGCGGAGGATGTTGAGACAAGTGCCTCGGTAGCCTCTCCCAAAGATGCTGTAGTGGTTGAGGTAGTGGTATAGCTGATAGAGGTCTTGGCGGTCATCAAACCCTTCTTCCTTCGGTATGAGAGCATGATACGCTTTGTAGAACTCTGTTGATGGACCTCCAAACATACCTGTTTGTTTTTTTTTTTTTTGTTTTTTTGTTTTTTGTTTTTTTTTTTTCGTCAGCAGAGACAGAGGCAGAGAAGAAGAGAGAGAGAGAGAGAGAGAGAGAGAGAGAGCACAGAGAAACACTCCATACTCATAATGCCAAGCTCACACTCATGATGGCCATAATAGGCAGCTGGATCAAAGATGACAGCCTGTTTTTCAGCGGAGGTTCCGTCGTTGTCCACCATGACGGCAGCCCAATTGCCAGACCAAAGATCGCCGTGCAGGAGGCTGGGCTTGATGGGCTCTCGCAGACCGCAGAAGAATGTAGGCAATGCTTCTTGAAGCTGTTCAATAAGAGATACGATCTCATTGTCCTTGTAGCGCTCTTGTATGCGTCGCCGTTGTGGCTCTGGAAAAATTTAAGAATGAACAACGAAAGCATGAGCATGAAAGGAGGAAGAATAAGGGAAGAGCAGAAGAAGAAGAAGAAGAAGAAGAAGAAGAAGAAGAAGCACAAGAAGAAGAAGAAGAAGAAGAAGAAGAAGAAGAACAAGAAGAAGAAGAAGAACAAGAAGAAGAAGAAGAAGAAGAAGAAGAACAAGAGGAACAAAAAGAACAAGAACAAGAACGACAAGAACAGGGATAGGAAGAAGCAGAAGTTAGGCGGAAGAGAGGGAGAACGAAGATCGCACCGAGACGGTACTGGGAATAGAATTGTGGCCAATCCTCGATGCTCCACGGCGTATTGAACTGTTTATCTGCTCCACACCAGTTATCCCTGCATTCTGTTTCGTCAGTTTCCTATCTCTTGGGGCTCTTTTTTCTTTCCAACAAATACAAAAAAGATGTATGCGTCTTACACGGCGTAGCCAAAAGAAGAGCTATGCTGGGATGGCGGGGAAGCCAAGTGAAGTGCAGCCAACTGTTCCCCAAACTTTCAAAAACACCACGAAATGAGCAAAAGAGAAGGGGTAGCAAAAACGTCACGAGAGAGAGAGCGCGCGAGAGCGAGAGCGAGAGAGAGAGAGAGAGAGAGAGAGAGAGAGAGAGACAGAGAGAGAGACAGAGAGAGACAGAGACAGACAGCTAAGCAGTAAAGCACAGAGCAGATAAGAGAACACGAGATAGGGAGAGAGAGAGAGAGAGAGAGAGAGAGAAGCAGATAACAAACCATTTTATCCGTGCCACGATCGGTGCTGGTGAAGGCCAGGTATTCCATCACAAAGAAGGCCCCTCCACCTCCGTCCTCTCGCAGCGTGTCTGTGACAAGCGGTTCAGGCACACGAATCGTGTTCGTAGCACTCTTTCAAACGGTTAGGAGCTTGGATGAGTGAGTGAGAGAGAGAGAGAGAGAGAGAGAGAGAGAGTACAATGTCCCTCAACGCCATAGCTTCCGCTTCGAACTTGCTCAGCGCTTCTTCTTTGCCCTTCTCGTTGACTTTAAGGAAGAACTTGGTGGGGCAACCCGCACGACGGGCCACGAAAGCGTCGTTGTCACATCCGCCAGAGCACGGCACCACCTCCACCAGCTCCTCCTGGCCGCGGTCTTCTTGGCCGCCGCCGACCGCTTCGGCGATGCGCTGGGCTATCCTTCTTCGATGTTTCTCGTTCAACATTTTGCGGATTATTCTCGTTTTTTGACGAATTTTTCAGCATAATCGGCAAGGATGGAAAAAAATTTGAAGCAATCGAGAATCCATAGTAATATTTTAACTATCGATGATTTTTGTCCAAATTTTTGGATTTATTGAATATCTGTTCAATAAAACGAAACACGTGCCCTCTCGGGGACCTACCAGATGTCTCTGCCTTCGATCTGTACCTCCACGGGGAACTCGAGGTCCACCCATTCCCACTCCTTGTCTTCCTCTCCTTCAACGATTTCTTTCTGGTTTACTTTTTCTCCCCCTTCCGGTTCAGCCTCTCCTTCTGGGGCTTCTTCCTGTTCTTCTTGGGCCTCCTCGGACGGTGCTTCGATTTTGTACTTGGCAGCATAACGTTCTGGATCTTGTGCTTCTTCTAAGTAGACGATGATCTCATCTGCGTTCAACAGCTTTTCGTACTCTTTGCCCACACCATTAGAGAAGCTTTTCATTGTTGTTTCAGCAGGCATAACCTTGTGAGTAACAGTGAGGGACACGTACTATTTCACAATTGGAAAATATAAAACAGCGTTCTCGGTGAAGTTCAACTCTCTTTTGCATATTTCTGTTATAGTTGCATCCAAACAATGAGGGATAACGAGCAGGAGAGGGAGAGAGAGAGAGAGAGAGAGAGAGAGCAAGTGCGAGAACTGGACCGAGAGATTTACCAAAATTGTCTGCGTTTACTTCCGAAGCTGACCGAGGACAGGTGAT
>JAVKOQ010000017.1:70000-202500 GCA_031835245.1 Balamuthia mandrillaris | reverse complement strand
GGACACGGAGGCCTTCCCTTCTTGCCCTTTCTTGTTTTTCTTGTTGCTTCCCTTTTCTCTCTCGTTGTTGCTCCTCTGTTCTTCTTTTGGTTCGCGTTCCTCCTCCTCAGAGTGGTCTTCTTCGTCTCTTCTTCGTCTTCTTTTGTGCTCTCTTTCTCGCTCTCTCTCTCTTTCTCGCTCCCAGTCTCGGGAGGAGCCTCTTCTGCTGTCGTGCCTTTGGTGTCGCCTTCTGCGTTCCTCCTCCTCTCGCTCTCGTTTCCTCTTCTTGGTCACGACGCGACCAAATTCATCCAGTTCTTGCACCTCCTCTTCTTCCTCCTCTTCTCTCCCTCGTTTGTGCTCTCGTTCTCGTTCTCTTTCTCTGTCTCTATGATCTCTTGCATGCTCGCGCCTCTCTCGATCGGATCTTCTTTGTTCTCTGCTGCGATCTCGTTCCCGACTGCGTTCTCTTTCCTCTCGTTGAGGTCTCCCGCTGTCATGACGAGATCTTCTTTCTCTGTCTCTTTCGTCTCTGCTTTGTTCTAATTCGCCATCTGATGGTATTTTGTTTTTTTTTTTGTTCAAGAGGCAGTGTGTTAAAGCAAATAAAACAACGGAAGGAAGGAAGGAAGAAAAACACGAACCTTCTTTGTCTAGGCGCTCGGAAGATGGAGAACGGACGGAAGAGCGCTCGTCGGACATGATCTTTTCTCTCTCCTTTCTTCTCTTCTTTTTCTGCTTTCCCTCAAATCGAGCTCTGTTTGTCCACGGTTAGAGCTGCTGTTGTGTTCAAGTACAATGTCGGCATTATTAACTACTCGAGCTCCATTGCTGGAGAAATGCTTCTCATGAAGAGCAGGTACGAATGTCGTCAAAAAAGCTTATTTTTGTCGACTTTCCCGCCAAAAAATGAAAAACTCAACGGATCGTTATATGAAGAATCGTTACAAACTCCGAAAAAAAAAAATCTGTGCGTGCTCTGCTGTTTCTTGTTTTTGTTTTTCTTTTCCTCTTCACAATAGATCAGCATCATCCAGCCTCATCGTGGCCAGTACCCAGCTGAGAGCCTCCCTCCCACGACGACGAACTGCAGAAGTGGAGCCAACGGCAAGGAAACAACAATAATGTCTCACTATATGCAAAACGAAGTTCGACTGCGACCAAAGACAGCTTTGTCTTCCTCCGCTGCCTCCGCTTCGTCATCCTCCAACTCGATCCTTCTGCCTCCAGCGAGCATGGCCGGCATGGAAACTAGACGACGCCAACTGATCAAACGCACCACTGCGGCGAAAATGAAAGCTTCTTCTCGTTCCAACTCTTCCTCTTCCTCTTCTTCCTTGTATTTTGCTCCCAATAAGTCCTCTTCTTCCGCATTTAATATCTACGTCGACGCGAACGACAAGGAGAACATGGCTCCTCCTTCTTCCTCCGCTTTTGTACCTTTAACCAAACGTTCCACGGCTTCTGCTTCTTCATCTTCTAGAACAGCCTTTGGAGCTGGGCCAAAAACAACAAACAACAAGAAACAACCTACGGGCGCTTTTGTGGAAGTGGAACACGACAAAGAGAACGTGAATGCATTCGACTTCAAAAAGCCATTGGCCCTTCCCAAAGCTTCACGCAAGCAACCATCATCTTCTATCTCTTCCTCTTTCGCCTCAGCCTCAACGACAACATCCACTTCTTCGTTGGTGCAACCTCGAAATAGAGAAACAACTTCTTCGTTATCCTCTTCTTCCTCTTCTTTGCTTTCGTCTTCCGCGTTTCACATTCCTCTCAGCAGCAACAACAGCTCTTCTTTGTCGTTATCAAAGGAGAGAAGGGGACTTCGAGTTATTTCTGAAAACGAACTCAAGTCATCACTCCACAGTTCTTCCTCTTCATCTTCTTATGTTGTCTCTTCCACTGCCAAGAAAGTGACCATCCAGCCTTCTTCCTCCACTGCTTCTTTCTCCTCTTTTGCATCGTCATCTTCTTCTTCCTCCTCTTTTCCTTCATCCTCATTGCTGACTTCGTCGTCTTCTCAAGACCACATCTTTGCTGTTCCTCTTCCTCGCAAACCTCGCAACAAGCGTCCTTCTGCCTCGTCTTCTTCGTCGTATTCTTCTTTACAAGTAGGAAATGAAAGAGATGAAGCAGACAATACGCAAGCGCAGAAGGAAGCACAAGAGGGGGAAGAAAACGGAGAGCAGCAAGGTCCTCCCAAACGACCAAAACTGGAGAAGAATGGAAGGGAGGAAGCAGAGGAACAACGACCGACTCACGACGACAAAGAAGAGGAAGAGGAAGAAGAACAGAAAGAGGAACCACAACAACAACGTCAACAGCAACAAAGCTCGAGACTCTCGTTGGGCGAAATGGAAATCAGTGAACATCATTCTTCCATGGAGCTCGCTGACTCTAGTCGCAGCTTCTCTGACTCTTCTAAAGAAGACGAAGAAGAAGAACAGCCAACCAAGTCAACCTCTTCATCAACAATCGTTCAAAACAACAACCACAGAAGAAGAAGGTCTTCTCTTCGCTCCATCTTTGATGCAGTCAGTAAACAACAGCATGAAGCCTCTGCAATAGAGGAAGAGGAAGAGCTGGAGGACATTGATGCCTACGACTGGGACGACCCCAACCAGTGCCTCGAGTACGTGGAGGACATCATGAGCTTCCTCCGGGAGAAAGAGGAGAGAGACCGAAGGGAGAAGGTTTTGGACGTGAACTACATGATGAATCAGTTGGAGCTGAACTCTAAGATGAGGGAGGTGCTTGTTTCTTGGATGGCGGAAGTCTGTCATCAGTTTCAGCTCTTGCCGGAGAGCTTGTTCCTGGCGGTCAGTCTCGTGGATAGGTTCCTCTCCAAACGCAAAGTGTCGCGGGCAAAGGTGCAACTTATTGGTAAGCAATATGCTGCTTCTCTCATTTTCTTTTAAGAGGAGCGATGAAACAAGAAGAGAAAGAAGAAAGAAGAAGCAAGAAAGAATGAAGAAAGATAGACAAAGTATTAAACCTTCTTGTAACAGGGGTGGGTTGCCTAATGATCGCTTGCAAGTACGAAGAGGTGCGCAGCCCTGTCGTCGACGACTTTGTCTACATCTGCGACAACGCCTACAGCCGCTCCCAAGTGCTCCTCGCCGAGAAGGCCATCCTCACAACGCTCGATTTTGGAGTGACGGTGGCCAACCCTCTCCACTTTTTGAGGCGCTTCAGCAAGGCCTCGCAAGCCAACACCAAGGCGCACACGCTCTCCAAGTACCTGATAGAGATCTATCTGCTGGACTATAGGATGCTGGCGTATTTGCCGTCCATGGTGGCTGCTGCTGCTGTGTATATTTCAAGAAGGATGTTACAGATGAAACCGTTTTGGGTTTGTTTGAAACTCTCTCTCTCTCTCTCTCTCTCTCTCTCTCTCTAACTGAATAACAAACAAACAAAAAACAAAAAGAACAAGACGTTGGAACATCATACCAAGTATTCTGTGGAGGACTTGGAGAGCTGCGTGCACGACCTCAACAGGCTTTTGGTGAACATCCACTCTGCTCCAAAGTCGCACTTTATGAAGAAGAAGTACAGCAAACAGGAGAATTATGCCGTCTCTCTTTTGCCTCCAATTCCTAACTTGAGTTGTTGTAGTTGATAAAAGCGAAAGAGAAAGAAAAGAGAATCGTTCGTCAAACTGAAGTGTTTGATAACTTTTTAGATGAACTATAAATAAAAAATGTTCATTAGTTTAGAGAGGGAGAAAAAGGAGGATAATGGACTTGCTTCAAGTAAAGCCCGTGAGGAGGAGCAAGATGGTTGGGACCATGCCGCCGATCTTTGGCGGCCAACATTTTGGAAAGAGCTTCTAGCTGAAGTTTGCCTGTACCAACCTCCACCACTGCTTCCATCATCAACCGAACCTATTGCAGCGGAAAGGAGATCACAAGAGAGAAAGTTTTAGGGACAGAATAAGGAGAAGACAGCGAGAGAGAGAGAGAGAGAGAGAGAGAAGAAATAAGAGCAAAGCAGGAGTGATAGAGTACTTGGTGTTGAAGGAATGAAGAGGAGTGAGCAGTAAACTGAAAAGCTTCTTCGGAGACATCTCTAATTAGGATTAAAGTTAGTTTGATGACAGACTAAAAGTAACATTAAACACAAATAACAGTTACCGATAAATACAAGTGTACGGAAGTTGGATACGTTCGACAGAGAACTTGGAGAGGTTTCGAATAGGAGACTTTGACTGCTCGGTGTGGTGAAATGCTTGTGAATGAGCGAGGCTATGGAGCGAAAGAAACATTTTTTGAAAAAAATAACGCACATAACAGTTTTTGCTGCGGAAAGAAGAAAAGTCGTGTTCTCCTTGTAATACAGCGCATGCCCTTTGCAGCGCGCTAAAGTCCACTCTCTCTTTAATGTGCCACCTTTTTTTATTGCTTAAACGTCAGCAAAAACAGGAAGATAACACAGAAAAGCAAAGAAATGAAAAGGAGAGAGAAGAGAGAGAGAGAGAGAGAGAAGATAGAGAGAGTAACGAACATGCGATCCTTTTCGAAGCTGGAAGCAGGTCGTCTGCCACAATTGCTCAGCAACCGGTAGACATACGTCCGTCCAACCGCAGAGAATCTAGCGTGCCACTCCCCTCTGCACCTTTCCGTTGTATTTTGAAACGTCGGTTCTTCTTTGCCTTCTTCTTCTTCTCCCTCTTCACCGCCATCTTCTTCATCACCTCGTTTCATTTCTTCTTTCTCTTCTCTTTCTTCTCCGCTTCGGGATGTTGTTGCTGCTGCTTCCTTTGCTTCTCCCTTCTTCCTTTGCTGTTTGTTTTCTCTCTGCTTACGAAGTCGTTTCCACCACTCCAATTGCCGCTCTTCCTCCGGGGACAGCCAAACGTGGCACATGGGCTCCACTCCAATGACGGCCACCGGCAGCTCCTCTCCCTTCAAATATTGGTTCATTGCTGACATGATCACTTTGGCTTCATAATACATTTGTTCCTCTGAAGAAGAAGCAGGAGAAGGAGAAGGAGAAGAGAGAGGAGGAGGAGGAGGAGGAGAAGAAGAAAGGGAGGACGCAAGTGGAGAAGAAAGAGGAGCAGAAGACAGAAGAGCAGAAGAAGGATCTTGTTGCCACCGAAGGAAGACGGCTTTGCGTTCGGCAGGTGAGAGGCGAGGGGGCATGTCGATGTGGGCCACGTTGCAGAGTGCATGCACGCCAGAGTCGGTTCGACTGGAGCCAACCACTTTGACGGTTTGTCCGGTTAATCTCCATAGAGCCGCCTGTTTGGTATGTTAAAAAAAAATTGTTTTTTTTTTCAAAAAAAAAAAAGCGTACTTCAAGAACATTGCATATGGACGGTTTGGTCTTGATGGCGGCGTTCTTGGCAAAGCCGATGAAAGGCGTGCCGCAGTACTCAAAGGATAGCTTGAACCTTTGGTGCTGCACCAAGCGGCAGCCATTCATTTCACACTCACTTTTTGTTTTAGAGTTGGCAGTTTTCTGAACTCACGTCACCAGTCTCGTTTTTGGAAATTTTTTTCTTTATATAGAATACAATCTTTGCTTGTTTTTGTCGACAGTCGACATCAGAACCGATCATAATCTAATCGTCGACAATATATCTAAGCCAATCAACAATCGAAAAAATCAAAATCACCGAAAATAAATATTTCGTAGCGGAAGAACAGAACAGAATGGAACAAGCGTTGGGATCCCCAGCCACCCCCTCCGTCGTGCTCAACCTCAGGCGTGGGGAGGAGGTGGGGTGGTGCGACGCCGCCTCCCCACCACCAGGTGGAGGCGATAGCAGCATGAGCAGCAGCTTGGACATGATCACCCAGCTGCCGGCCGAACTCTCCGTGCACGTCTTCTCCTTTCTGAGCGACGACTCGTTGTGTGCCGCCTCTCTCGTTTGTTGGGACTGGTCGGTGCTGCCCCCTCCCCTCTGTTTTTGTTGTTGTTGGTCATTTGTTTTTGTTGCCCTTCTCGTTATTGTAGTAGCTACTACTCTTTTGCTTCTCTCTTCTCTTTCTTTTTCGTCGTTTCTCTTTCTCTTTCTCCTTTCTCCTTTCTCCTTCTCCTTTCTCTTTCTCTTTCTCCTTTCTCCTTTCTCCTTTCTCCTTCTCCTCCTTTCTCCTTTCTCCTTCTCCTCCTTTCTCCTTTCTCCTTTCTCCTTTCTCCTTCTCCTTTCTCCTTTCTCCTTCTCTAGCTCTCTGGTTCTCACTTTCTCTTTTTCTTGTTCTCTGGTTCTCTGGTTCTCTCTCCTGCTCTTGCTAACTTCTTGTGTTAATGTTCAGGTATTACATCGCCAACGACGACGTCTTGTGGAAACGAAAATACAAGCACAGATGGGGCATCCCTTCTCCTTCCTCCTCCATCACCTCTCCTTCCCTTCCTTCATCACACCCGCTTGCTTCTTCTACTTCTGCTTCTTCCTCTGTTGCTCCCTCCTCTCCTTCCGATCTTGCTATCACCATCCCTGGCAAAAAGATCCACTTCAACAACGACGAAGAAGACGATGAGGAACAAGACCACGCTTCCTCTTCCTCTTCTGCTTCTGCTGCATCAACTTTGGATCCAGTTTTTGCTGAGCGTTTTCTGAAAATGAACTCCTTGCATCAACGCAACAACCATCGATTGGGCCGTTGGAAGAAGAAGTACATCGCGCGAAGGCTTCGCCCAAAGCTCTCTCTGCTGAGGCTTTTGGGGGAGAACACCTCGTTAGGACACCTCCTCAACACGGCTCGCTATCAGCAGATAGAGAGCAGCCTCTTGAATCCCAACGAAACGTTGAGGAGGCAGCTTGACAAGTATCCGGCTCTTCGCTCAGCGTTTACCAGTAAGAGGAGTTTGGTCGAGACCAAAATGTCTTTCATTAGGTTTGTCTTTCATTTATCATTCCTGCTTTCGCTTTCTTCTTTGTTTATATCTCTTGTTTTCTTTCTTCGTACTGTACTCTGCTCTTTCTCTCTTCTTATTTGCTGTCTTTTCAACGTCACAACAGACATATGAAGAGCATTCTCTCTTTGATGTTCGGATTGGCCGTGTGGTTCCTCGTGGAGATGATCAATCCTGACTTCTTCGACTTCCCTTACCTCTACTTCCCATCCGATCTCTCTCCATTGCTTCACAGCTTTTGGCCCCTCTTTTTTTACGCTGCTTTGTTGTGTTGCTTCACAACAATGTGGCAATGGGGAGTATTTCATAGAAGCGGAACCAGAAACAGAAACTTTTTTCAGAACTTTGGAAATGGAACAACCGCAACAACTGCAAATGCAACCGCAACAGCAGCAACATCAGCATCACCGACTACAACAACAACAGGCGTTGAAGAGGATGATTACGGCAATGAAGAAGAGGAAGGACAGGATAGTTTTATTCGCATTCCTACAATGATTCGAGCTAGTTTGGATACTGAAATATTTCTTTGGAGTACAGGCAATAGTTTGCTCGCTGTATGTTTACCTCATTTTTCATCTTCTTTTTTCATTCCTCTCTTGCTTTTTTGTTCTCTCTCTCTCTCTCTCTCTCTCTCTCTCTTTGTCTCACTCTCGAACTAACATAATTAAAAAAAAGGGCTTGTTGGAAGAATGCGGCTTCCGGTTTGTTTATATATGCACAGCAATGCTGAGCATCGTTATAACCAACTTTGTATTGGGCTGGGGGCTCATCCTCGGCGGCGTCGTTGCTCTTATTTTCGCCATCAAGACCCTGTTTAGCTCTTGCACAAACGGATCCGTTACTCTCTCTCAAGTCGTCAAAACTTTGCTTTGTATTGTTTGTGCTGTTACGGCCATTCACATCGGTATTGCTTTCTTCTTGTATCCTCTTCCTTGTCGATGCTTTTTTTTTAAACTTTCTCACTTTGTTTTAGGAATGAATTATGCGTTGTTTTATTTGTTCTATGAATGGGTTATAATCCCAGCTACCAATGTATTTACTCTTGGAAAATTCAGTACGTTCTTCTTTGCATTCTTTCTCTTCTTTGTTCTTGGTGTCCTTTCTTTGTTCTCTCTCTCTCTCTCTCTCTCTCTCGCCATTTTTGATTTAGAAGTTTATGCATTAACCAAAACAATGAAACGAGAACAGGTTATATCTTTTACAGCAAAGAGCATTCTCGCTTGTTGGTGTTTGGCATGATTGCTGCAAACAGCGGGTACCTCTTGTTTTTTCTGCTCTTCTCTTCTCTTGGTTTCGCTTCTTATTCTCTTTTTGCTACCAAACAAAAAGCTTTCGAGATGCGCACAAGTACAAAGGATGGATAGCATGGGTTAACATGTGGGTCATCGGTTTCATCATGATGTCGGCCACCCTTCACTACGGCCTGGTCTTTGCCATCATCCTTCACGCCCTCTATGACTTGGAGTTTGCCGTCTTCACGTTTGTTCTTTGCTTGCTTCGCAATAGCACCTTTGCTCCTTCCTCTTGCTTGCCTTACTGATACGATGATGCAGCTACTGCAAAAGATGTTCCCATGCAATAGACCTTCGCTTTTAGTCCTCCTTTGTAAAAAGCCTTTCTTTTTGCTGCTTTGCTTGTTTCTCTTCTCCGTCTCGATGATTGCCAGCGATAATTGATGACAATTTTTGCAACAAATTACTATTTTGAGCACGATAATTGTAAAATATCCCTAACTATCGACAAAATATATACAATTTTTCATTACCTCATTTTTTTTTAGAATAATTGGTAAATATTGTCAATTTGTTCGAACTTCAATATTCCAAACAATTAATGAACATTTATCCGAAAGATTGTGTGATTATCGGCAACAATTTTCGGCCAAACAAAAAACAAAGAGAGAAATGATCAGCGACTTGCAGAAAGGGTTCCTAGGGAAGGCCTTGACGGTGGAGCAGCTCCTTCAGTTCTCCGTGAAGAAGATCTACCACCGCGACAAGCTCATCGGCGCATGGACCTCTCTCGACCTTCGCAACGCCCAACAGCAAGCCAAGCGGCTCGATTTTCTTTTGTATGTAATCATCGATCTCCACTTCCGCTTTTTTTTTCACTCGCTCACTGTTGCTCTCTTTTTTTCCCCCTCCCTCTCACTCACTCTCTAAAGACATAAACAGGGACAGTTACAAGGACGACTGCACGGCATTCCCATCGGCGTCAAAGACATGGTCGACGTGTTGGGCTTTCCCACGTTTGCCGGCTGTCAGCCCTCTCCGTTTGCTTCCTCTTCCTCTTCTTCGTCGTCCTCGTCCTCGTCCTCCGCCGCTTCTTCAGCGTTTCGGCTGCAGCCCACCACGGACGCCCGGCTGGTCTACCGGCTGAAGAGGGAGGGCGCCATCGTGCTGGGCAAGACGGCAATGCCCGAGTTTGCCTCGTTCGGAGGGGTGAGGACGAGGAACCCGCTCAACCCGCTGCTCACTCCCGGAGGGTCAAGCTCGGGTTCAGCGGCGGCAGTCGCGGCGGGCATGTGCAAGGCAAGCATCGGCACACAGACAGCTGGTTCCATTCTGCGGCCTGCTGCCTTTTGTGGTACGCTCTACGTTCTCTTCCCTATCTCTCTTCTCTTTTCTTCTCTCTCTCTCTCTCACTCTCCTCTCTCTCTCTCTCTCTCTCTTATCTTTCCTCTTCTCTCTCTCTCTCTCTCTCTCTCTTCTCAATACATTTACAAAGGAAAAACAAAAAAACAGGAATAGTTGGCTTTAAACCAAGTTACGGAGCGATAAGCACGGAGGGAGTGTTACCTATGGCTCCAAGCTTAGATCATGTCGGCGTATTAACAACTTCCGTCGAAGATGCTGCTCTTCTGTTTGATTGTCTTTTAGACGATGATGACGATGGAGAAGAAGACCATCAAACAAATATAGATACAGATCAAGAAAAAGAGAAAAAACTGAAAGCGCTGCGAAAGAGGATTCGTTCTTTTGCTTCTTCATCTTCTACGACACCTTCTAGAGTTCTTCGACTTGGTCTCATAGAAGAATGGACGCAAGAAAGAGCTTCTTTGGACACAAGTGCTGCCATTCATTATGCTTCTCAACATCTCTCTTCTTTGTCTTCCTCTTTCTCCATTCGTCCTGTCAAGTTTACTCGCTCGCTCTCCGACGTGGAACGCATTCATCGAACCATAATGACCGCCGAAGCGTTTCTCTCTCATCAAAACATGACGAAAAATGGACTCTTTCGACCTTCTGAAGATCAAAACAACAAACGTCAACAGAGCAATGACGAAGACTCTTCTCTTGGCCTAAAACGATCCAACTACAATTCCGAATCGTTTTGGCGGTTTCTTATGGAAGGTCACCAAAACGCATCGTCATCTACCAATCTGGAGCTTGCAAAACAATCCCAAGAAGCTTTTTGTGAGGAGGTCGAATGGGTGCTTCAACACAACGAACTTGATGCCCTTCTACTTCCTTCCGTCGCTTCCAAGCCTCCCCTCTTTGAGCGGAACGTCACCGGCGACCCTATTTTCTGTACTCCTTTCAGCTTGACTGGTCATCCTAGCATCGCACTACCCTTCTCCTTCTCTGCCTGCTTTGTCTCAGAGGAGGAGAGAAAGGAGAAAGAGGAGCTGCTGTCGTTGTTGTTGCTGGAGCAACAGAAAGGAACAGAGGACAAAGAAGTGGAGGCCGGGAAAGTTGTGCCGTATTCGGTTCAGCTGGTCGGAAGAATGGGACGAGACTTTGAGTTGTTGGAAACGGCGAGGAGAGTGGCTGAGGCTTTGAAACCAAAGCGAAGTGGTTCTTCTTCTTCCTCTACATAACAAAAAGACGAACTTTTCTTGAGAAAGAGGAAAAACAAGAGGAGTTTTTACAAGTTGGAAGGAATGGGTTGGGCTTCCACGCCAAAGACACGAGCGAACGGAAGAATGTTGCCTTCTGGGTTGTGCATTCTGTTTGTTTCATTGTTTTCGTTAACACAAGACTCACAAACACAACAAAGAACAAAGGCGAACCTGTTTGCGTTGTGATCGTTGAAAATGGCAAAGGCAACGTGCTTGTAACAGCCCCTGTACCTCTCCGACTCGAGGGCGCGCTTGAACATGGCGGCCACTTGGTAAGGAGGGCAGCCAAAGGCGCCGCACCCAAACGCAGAGAGGACCACGCAGTTGTGTCCCTTCTCCAGCCCGACCGACAGGATGGTCTCTATCTTCTCTCTCATCTCCTCCTCACTGTCTTCATCCATTCGAAACGGACCTTCGATTCGTTCTTTGTTGGTGTTGGTAAGCAGGCGAGGCTTACGCACGGCAGCACAAGCGATGAAGGAGAGAAGATGAGGAAGAGAGAGAAGAGGGTAGCCCTCGTCCTCGCTCCCGCGAAAGACCAAAAGGTTGGGAGAGTAGATGGCGCCGGCGGGCGGGATGGGATAGGACCATCCTCGGTGGTCTCGGTAGACGCGGTCCGGATCTTCCAACGCTTGGAAGTAGTTTGTTCTTCGGTGCAAGTTTTCTTCTTGTGCCTGTTGTTGTTGTTGTTTAACGTGGAGGCCTCAGTGATGAAAGAAGAGAGAGCAGGAAGAAGAGAAGAGGAGAAGAAAGCAACGCATACGCCATCTCCATTAAGATACCCACCGCCAGGATTGTGGGCGTTTGCCATGTTGAGGACCAGAGGATTAAGACCTCCAGTAGTCTTGAGGTACAATGCCGCTTTGATGCAGTCTCCCTCAAAGACAGTCACCTTTGTTTCATACTTGCCTTTCAACCTTTTTGGTTTGTTGGTTTGTTTAGAAAGAAGAAATGAAGAGAAGAGAAGAGAAGAAACAAGCAAGTTACGATTGTTCGAAAGGAGGAGCGCTGTGGTAGAGGCGAGAGCGTGCCACTTGCTTCAGGAGAAAGGCTCTGTTGAGGAGCACCACTTTGCCCTCCTCAAACAAGGGATAGGCGCCCAGCCTCACGTAACGCATCGTGAAGTACAGGATGATTTGCCGAAGCGCATGCAGAGCTCTGTTACGAATGTGTCGACCTTTCTCCTCCACGAAAGAAGGCTTCACGTAGACGACAATAAGAAACGACAAGAAAGAAAGAAAGAAAGAAAGAAAGAAAGAAAGAAAGAAAGAAAGAAAGAAAGAAAGGAAGAAAGAAAGAAAGAAAGAAAGAAAGAAAGAAAGAAAGAAAGAAAGAAAGAAAGAAAGAAAGGAAGAAAGAAAGAAAAAGAAAGAAAGAAAAAGAAAAAAAGAAAAAAAGAAAAAAGAAAACAGAAAAAAGAAAAAGAAAAGAAAAGAAAGAAAGAAAGAAAGAAAGAAAGGAAGAAAGAAAGGAAGAAAGAAAGAAAAAGAAAAAAAGAAAAAGAAAAAAAGAAAAAGAAAAAAAGAAAAAAGAAAACAGAAAAAAGAAAAAGAAAAGAAAACGGAGAAGGAAAAAAGAAAACAGAAAAAAGAAAAAGAAAAGAAAACGAAGAAGGAAAAAAGAAAAAGAAGAAAAAGAGTTCAGAAAAAAAAAACAAAAAAAAAAAACAATAAAGAAATAACATGAACCTCGGTGACACGTTTGAAAGCACGCAGCCATTGTTGTGCGTCGAAGCGATAGGCAGTGACGTTGCGCTTCACCGTGCGGCTGCTGACCTGCTCTGGCTCGTACCACTCCTCAGGGATCGGCTCCACCGGGCACTCATCTTTCTCTGCAATGGCTGAACCCAATTTAAGAAAAATGAAAGAATGAAATAGATAGAATCATACTTTTGGACTTGTACTCTTCGGTGGATATGATTTCGAAGAAGGGCTCTTCTTCGTCGATACGTTCTCGTGGTGCTTCCATCTGTTGAAGAAACGTTTTTTCAACAGACCAAGATAAACGATAATTTTTTTTTCTGTGATAATTTTTCTGAGAAAAATTTAAGATTATAATTATCGATAAGGATGTGTAGCTAGAAAAATTATTTTCCAGACTTTATCGATATTTTCTTTGTTATCGATTGAATCCGTTTTTTTTTTTGCACTCAGGACCAGATATCATCCAGTTCCTGCACGGGGTGCCCAGGTTCGTAGGTTACCTTGAGCCCCCCAACGACAGGCGAGGGAAGCTCTTGCGGAAACAGCTCGACCTCCACTCGTTCGTGATGGCAGGTGAAATAAACCGCGAGCCTTATCTCGGTCGCTTGACTTCCACATGCAGTCCTCTTAACTCTTGGTCGCGTTTGCACAGAAAGCCGTCGTTCAATAACCTGATTTTGAGAGTCCTCTGCGGTACTCCTTTGTAGGACTCAAGGTGAGTCCACACCTTAGACTCGTACTTCAGCTGCTCGTGAACGAAATAAATCGTCTGCTTTCCGTTGGTCTCGGTGGATGTGAGCCGCTTGGCTTCGGGCGTTTCGGCCCAGGAGGAGAATATTTCCCCAAGCTTTGTCAGTGCAAATCTGTCTGGCAACCTCTCTTTGGCAGCTGGGTAAACATGGTCGCTGACAACGAAGGTGGAGGGAGGGTACGCGTTCGATGTGCTGGCCGCCATGCTGGACACAGCTTGTCGAAAATAAACGAAGATAGAGGAGAAACAACAAAACAAATCCGTCTCTTATATATTTTTAGAAAGAAAGAAAGCAACAAAAAAAGGTGCAGCTTGCGAGGGAACTATCTATGCTTGTTGTCTGCCGTTGCTCTGAAAACAACCGTGGTGCGGTATTTTTAAAAAAACCCCTTTCTGCAGAGTGTTTGATTCTCGTCCTTTGTCAGAGCAATCTTCCTTTCCTTCCAAGCTCTCTCTTATTTGCTTTTGTTTAGCAAGAAAAGGCAGAGGAAGACGAGGCAGCAGAACCAGGTTGCGGCAGGTTGGTGTAGGTCACTGTGTAAACAATCACCTGGTGGGAGGATGGCCCCACTTTGATCTTCCACGATGCAAAGTGGTCGGACTCCTCCAGCACCGTTGGCTCCGGCGATACTCCTTCCAACACGAATTCCTCCCATCGATAAAAGACCTCCTCGACCACCACCTCCTCCTCCTTGGCCAAGGAAGCGTTGGTGATCTGGATGGTGATCCTCTCCGTCAAGGTTCGCTTCTTCTCATCCACCTTGAACTCGCTCTGCCGCCTGCTGCCGTGGAGATGCTTCAGCGCTGGGGAGAGAGGGAGGTCGACCCTCTCCCCAGCGGCTGTGCGCGGCATCGACGTGCAGTGCAGGTGAGACAGGAAGGTCGATGACTGTTGATAAATGTCCACATGCCCGATGGGCAGCGGTCGGCCCAGGCTGGAGTGGACGCTGGAATCGTTCTGGAACTTGATGATCTTGGTGATGTCTCGGAGTTCCGCGCAGTACTTGTCTGGATTATAGACCGTGTACTTGCGGAAGGGACAGCCACGGTACTGAACGTGGTGAAGAGAGTTCAGTCGAAAGAGAGAGAAACAAAAGAAAAGCATGAAGAAAGAAAGAAACGAGAGAAAGAAAGCAACAAATGACAAGCATTAAACAAGGAAAGGATTGTTACCAAGTTGATAATCTGGACATCAAACTGACCATGCAACATATTGACGTGAGTGGTCTGCCCATCCGGCAGGGAGACCGGGTGATCCAAGTAATACTTTGTCGCTTTGATGGCGGACCTCGGCCTGAACTTCCTTCCGTTGTTCCTCTTGCTTAGGCCGCTGCTAAAGTTGCTTATTTTGCTGTTTGTCATCCTCTTGGCCGATGACAAACTGCTGCTGTTGTTATTGTTGAGGGTGAGCGCATCGTTTTCATCGGGCTCGTTGGTCAGCTCGTCGGCGATGAGCGCGATGGCGGCGTTGCGGAAGGACTTGCCACTCGTGTTGTCAATGGCCCACCAGGCGTTTATCTGCACTTGCTTTTGGTTGGGATGGACGAGGACAGTGTAGTTGGCCGTCCATGTGCATCCGGAAGCAGCTGTGTTGGTTTGGTTTTCGTTTTTGTTAGAGAGAACAAAGCAAGGAGAGGAAGATGAGAGGAAAAAACATACAATAGAGTAGTTTGACGGTAAGTTGTCCTTCTTGGCGGGTGCGAACCTTGCCACGAAGGACCGTTTGCAAAGAGCCTACGAGAGCGCTTCTTTGCATCTCCTCTTTGTCGGTTGCTACGCCCTGGCCATCAGCAGCATAAACGACTGCTCTGGCAGTTCTTCCTAGCGTTATTTTTTCTCCATCCTTGGAGTATTATATGAAAAGAAACGTTTGCTATAAGAACAAGGAGAAGAAAAGCAAACAAAGGAAGAAGGAAGGAAAGAGGAAAGAAGAAAGAAACAACAAGGACAAGAAAGCAAGAAAGAAGAGATAACAAAGAAAGAAGAGACAGAGAGTGAATAGCAATAAACCTCATTCTGAAGAACGAAGCTGTTATCGCTCAGCACGTTCAACAAAGTGCCAACAAGAGGTCCTCCGCCCTCCGCCTCTCCCGCAAGCGGCTGCACGACCACCTTCTTGCCCTTCAAGGCCTGAAGCCCCTCCACAAAGTTCTCCGCTCCGACCAGCCGGTGCTCCATCAGGTGGGCCGAGGGATCCGTCTCCGAGAGGAAGAAGAGAGACGCAGGCTGAAACGTTTGCGGCAAGTCCCCGATATCCACCCAGAAAGCATTTCCTTCTTTCTCTTCTTTCTTTTTGTCTTCTTCTTTCTCGTCATGTGGAGAGGAAGAAGAGGAGAGATGAAGCTGCCGAGTTTCTTGAACTGTTAAAACGTCGCTCCGGTAGAGAAGAATTGAAGTGTCGGCATGGAAGGAAGGAATGACCTCCTTTGGCTTCTGGACCTTCTTTTTCTTCTTCTTCTGTTTCTTCAGAGCGTCGACATCGGTGGTTGTTATGGTGGGCGTTTCTTTGTCCACTTTCTCTTCCTCACGCTCTGAGTTTTTGTGTGTGTGTGTGTGTGTGTGTGTGTGTGTGTGTGTGTGTGTGTGTGTGTGTGTGTGTGTGTTTTGTTATTTGTCAAACCCGAAAACGTTTACAGAGGAAAAACCTCATGCATGGATCGAACGTACCGGCAGCAGTGGATGGTGCAAGAGAAGGCGTTCTCGTGGCCACGTTACGAGGACTTTTATTGGGCGTTTTTCTCTTGGAAAATGAGAACGACATTCTTGTTGGTTTGGTTTCAAGCGTTTGGCGGCTTTTCCTTCTTCTCTTTCTTTTTTTGTTTACCTCTTCAGCGTTACATTTCGCTGAAGGGGTTTTTTGCAGACATCGATGACGTCAGTAATATGATCTGCTCCCATTGGTGGATTTGATTAATAAAACTTTTTGATTTTGAACCAATCAAAATCAAAATGAATGAACCTATTTGAATTTTTATTGGTTGTTGTTTATTCGCCTCCCTCCTTTTGCTTCTCCACTCCCGCTCGTGCTGCTTGCTCTCTCTGATCAGAAGTTGACTTGAGAGGTGGTGCTCTCCACGGGGGTTTGGCGGTTATGGTACCGGCGGACGATGACGACGGCAAGGAAGACGATCAACACCAAGAACACTGCTGTGGGCAGAGTAACGGCCAGCGGGACCAGCCATTCCCTGTCGTTGTCTGAACTCTCCTGTTCATCATCCTCTTCCGAGCCGGCAAAGAATACACGAAAGTCTGCTCATATACATACACAAAAGAAACAATAAAATGAAAGCCCAACAGTAAGAAAGCGATTGATGAACGGAAGCAGAAGTTTTACTAAACAAACCTGGGTCGTATAGAAGGTCAGTTGCACCTGGAGCTTGAGCAGCAAAAGAAAAAGTTCTGTTGTCGTCGCTCAGCTCTAAAAAGGCTGCGTTCATCAAGACCTGCTCGAAGCCCCAGTCCGCTTCAGCACGAACAAGTTGTGATATAGTTGGAGGCGATGATACGGTGAAGTTCGCCTGTGTACAAACATCCAAGAAAAGGAGGATGGAAACAAGTCACCAACAAGAGAGAGAGAGAGAGAGAGAGAAGAGCAAAACGACAAACAACGACAGGAGCAAGCCTCCAAAATAGGAACAAATAAACCAAGGCATTACCATATTCATCTCCATCTTCCATTCGTTGTTGTTCAGAGGCACCGATAGCAATCGAAAGAACGTATCGCCACTGATTTCCAGGACGCCAGGAGCGATGCCCCACAATGGGAGTGTACTCGTCCGAGAATCCCACTTCGATGAACGCGTTTATCTCAGAGTAAACGGTCGAGCTGCCGTCCTCTTCGGGAGGAACAAACGAGTTGACCACGTGAGAGGTGAAGTTTTGGAGATGAAAGGTCAGCTTGACGGAATGAGGCTCAATGGGAATCACTCTAACTGTTCCTTTGGCGTTTCTTGTTTGAAGATAAACGTATGAGCAAGCAGTTACAAAAAAAAGCTTTCACCACAACACTGTACTCACTGCATCTTTACTTCGGAAGAGCGATTGCCAAACAGCTCAAAGCGAATGGTGAAAGAGGCAAAAGGGCTGCCAAACTCTTCCATCACGAAAGAAAGCCCCGGCGCGTTCACGTTTGTCTCCAACACTTTCCACTCGTGGTCCGCCGTTTGGCCTACCAACCCCCGTTCGAAGGGGAACTCCTTGTCACACTCCAGTAGCTCCCCCAGCTGGTCCGGGTGAAAGTAGACCCTTCTGTACTCTTTGCAACCCCTCTCTGCAAACGTGTACGGCTTGATGTAGAACCACTTGTCCGGCCCTTCTTTCGGCAGGAACCAGGCTTGCGGCTGTCCCCGTTTGAAGCGAAGCTGCACCCGTTCCCCGTCCAGAATGTGCGAGGCTTCAGATCCTCTGCTGGCGGACCTTCAACCATCGAAGTTTGCCCTGCGGTGGCGCACAATAGTAAACCGAAGGTGAAGAGGAAGAGGAACCAAGGCGCCGGACACACCATTTCGTTTTGTCTTTGTTTACTTGTCTGTGAGCCAGCAGTAATGACGCAAGGTAATACTGGGAAGCAAGCTTTAAAGAACATTTAATTATTAGCAAGGCGGTAAGTTCAAAGCAGAGGCCATTTCACCATGTCCGTGTGCCCTCGGCGCAATGCCTTTTGTAACACAGCCCCTGCTCTCGCAGCCACGCGGCAACGAGACGGAGTTGCCCTCTCTCAAAGGATAGCCCTCTGCTCTGTCGCCCGCTCAGCACCTCCAATCGGCCACACGGTGGCACAGGAGGGGGTCATCGGGGCAGCCGTTGGCTCTGGCCCATTGGAGTGGGCGAGAAGGAATGGTTGCCCTTGGAGCAGCAGCACCTGTAGCAGAGCGGTCAGGTGGCAGGTGTGCTCCTTCCAAGGGCCTGTACCAGAATGAGGAGCTAATTGCGCCACCTAAGCCAGCACAGCAGGCCAAGGAAAACTTCCTTGGCCTCCACCACCTCCATCTCCTCCTGAACAGCTCTTGAGTCCCTTTGCTTCTTTTTGTACCGCCTGCTCGTTCGGGCACTCCCTCTCCTTCCTCAACAAAGAGCTCGCTGCGTTTCTTTGATTCGCGCTGCATCGCTTCGTTCGTCTTCTTGCTGCCATCGGCCTACGAGGTTGCGTTTTGTAACGCATTACCGCTATAACGAAGCAGAATGAAGGCACCACGCAAACGCCAATGCAGAGCTGAAGAGGAGGAGGATCAGAACGACGAAACAGAGCAACAACGCACGGGCGTGAAGGTGGGGGAGGGAGAAACCACGCCAACAAAACGGTCGAGAGCTGCGTCCTCCGCGCAAAGCCGGGCAAGCTCGACGTCGAAGGAGACGGAACAAGTGTGTTGGGTGGAAGAGCTGTTGCCCGATGAACTGCTGTGCCAGGTGTTGGAGCAGCTGCCCGAGGACATGGTGGCGGTGGCGGCCAGGACCTGTCGCCGCTGGTTCCGTTGCTCCTCCCCTCCACTCCGACGCACGCTCTTCGCACGGCGGGCATGCACCAGGGTGCCTCTCTTTCAGTGGGCCTCGCAGAACGGCTACGCTGCCGAGCGCTGGCACACCTGCCTCATCGCTGCCGAGCATGGCGCCTTGGGGTTGTTGCAGTGGCTCAGAGCGCAAGGGTGGGCGCTCGGGGGTGATCTTTGCGCCAGGGCAGCCAGCAGCGGACATTTGGCAGTGCTCCGGTGGCTAAGGGAGCAGGGATGCCGGTGGGGTCCCGAGGTGTTGGGAGGGGCAGCGGTCACAGGGCACGTCGAGGTGCTGGAATGGGCCAAAGCCCACGGCTGCCCCGACAACCCAAACATTTGCCAGCTGGCGGCCATCTGGGGACACTTGGGGGCGTTGAAGTGGGCCAGGGAGCACAGCTACGCGTGGGATGAGGAGGTCTGCAGGCGTGTCGTGGATGGTGGACACTTGAAGGCGCTCCAGTGGCTGCGAGCGCATGGTTGCCCCTGGAATGCAGGGGATTGCTTGAGAGCTGCAGAGAAGAAGGGACACAAGGAGATTGTCGTGTGGATCGTTCAACAATCAAGCGAGGCGAAGCCCAAGTGAAGGCGCAGAGAAAACAAAAGCAAACAACCAAAACACCTGGTCCCCCTATCGAGGTGGCCTCTCAGCGTGAAACCTCCTTCATCAACAAAAAAAGCTCCTCTTTTTTTGATTTTCTAAGAAGCATAGGTACCATTCAACGCAGTCATAGGGACCGACAACGCAAGACGAGTGCCAGCGCTGCTTTGCTTGGTCCTTGGATGTTCTTGCGTTCAGGCGCCTCCATTACTTTGGATCATCAGCACCCCTGGGCCTGAAGAGTCTACCGTTGGAGTTGACGACAGCCCCGCCCCATCAGAGAGACCCCACACGTTTTCCAATACATTTGGGGTTGGCGTTTAGACCACAGCCATAATATCCTGTAAAGGCTTGCGGTGGAGAAGAGGCACAGTTGCATCTGTGCTTGGGTAGCCCACTGGGAGCACTGTTTGCAACCAAAACAGCTATCAGAGAAGAGAGAGATAGAGATAGAGAGGGAGAGAGAGAGAGAGAGAGAGAGAGACAGCAGGGACAGCAGAGAGAACAAACCAATGAATGGCTTTTCGTTAGAGGGGCGCTTCAAAATCTTTGAAAGGAATCCCATGGGTGTTGGCGTGTGAGTTCTGTTTCGCTTTGGGTGAGTACGTCAAATAACACAAAAGCAGATGAGAGGAAGACGTTACAAAGTAACAAGCCCAGCGTTGTGCAAAGCGGTAATGAGCATGCCGACAGCGATGCCCACCGATTTTTCTTGATAGTAGTGAACGTCTTTGCTACCGTCTTCCAATGCTCCCCATTGTTGCTTGAACACAACGATGACATAAGGAGCATCTGTTAAATGCCTGTTTTAGAGAAACGGTTGGTAAGAAGGAGGAAAGAGAAGGAGAAGGACAAGGAAAGAAGATGAAGAGAAAGAATACGGTTTCTTCCAGTTGGTGCCTAGGTGAGAAATATCTTTGAGCCAAGTTTTAGACATTCTTTTCTCGTAATTGTACTTTTCTTCTCTTTCAGCTGCCTCTCTTATTTGTCGCTTCACCATAGCATCCTTTACCACCACGAATGTCCATGGCTGAGACGTGAAACAGATAAATGTAAGACAGTATGTACAAAGGATGAGAAAGATGAAGCTGTTTAGTACAAACCTGTTTGTGAGCTTTGTCGACGACAAGAAGGATAAGCAGAAGCAGAAGAATGAGAAAAAGAATAAAGGAAGATAAAGACAAATCCCAAAACAAAAAGAAGAAGAAGAAGAAGAACAAGAACAAGAAGAAGAAGAAGAAGCAGAAGCAGAAGCAGAAGAAGAAGAAGCAGAAGAAGAAGAAGAAGAAGAAGAAGAAGAACAAGAAGAAAGAAGAACAAGAACAAGAAGAAAGAAGAACAAGAAGAAGAAGCAGAAGAACAGCAACCAAACTAACCTCCGGAAGGAGCAGTTCCAGCTGTGAGAATGGCGTTCTCTATGACTTCAAATGGAACCGACTCTTTGCTGCGAAATGAAAAAAAGCGAAGTTATAACAACAGCTGAAGAGACGAAGGAAGGCGAAAAAGAATGAAGCAACAAGAGCAAGTACCTGAACATACGAACAGAACGTCGTTTGTTCATGAGCTCATAAAACTGCTGAGACCGTTGAATGGCTTCTTGCTCGCTGAGACGCTCATGTACAAACGGGACATGAGACGCTTCCTCTTCACCTTTTACAAAAGGACGAACAGAGGACGTTTTGGGCGCATGCTCCTTTTCATGGTTCAACACCTCTTCTTCTTCCTGGTCTGCCTCGGTCTCTTGTCCTTCCTCCTCCTCCGCTTCTTTGCGGTTTCTCTGCAGATGTAAAACTTAACTTCAAGAAAGAGGAGAGAATGAAAAAATCACGAACGTGTTTCACAGGTAAACGATGATTTGTTTTGCTGGTCCAAAAAACGCGAGGGAGGACGAGAAACACCACGGCAATGAGCACAGCCAGCGATGCCACCAACAACGCTGCTTGGTCCACCTTCCACTCCACTTCTAACTTCATTCTTGGGGTCTTGCTTTCACGTCGTCTCGACAGATAATTAGTGCCGACAAAATCGTGTCGTCTCGAAGTCGAAGAGCCACGTCGTCTTGTAAAAAATTCGTCGACAACACTCATGTCGTCTCTAAGTCGACAACAAAACGAACGTTTTTCTTTGTCTACAAAAATCCTAATTGTCGTCATAAAATAATTTTGAGGAGTCATGAAGCGATTTTAGCGTCGACACAAGCAAAGAAAAAAGATTTGATCAGCAACGGAATGGAAGCGGAGAGGAGAGCACCAACGCTGGACAACGGAATGGAGGAGGAAGAGGAGGTGCCGCGGATGGAAGAGGAGGAGGAGGAAGAGGAGGAAGAAGGGGAGGACGAGGGAGAGTGCATCATGATCCCGGTGCGGCACTCGGATGAGTACGTGAAGGTGCGCGTTGACGAGCTGCCCAAGGATCCGCAAGACATCATCGATATCTTGAAACCAGAGCTTGCCCCTCTCGACACTTGGCTTCGCTTTGCGGTACGTTTGTGTGCTTTTAAGTGAGGATCACAAAAAATCTGACTCTTTTTTTTTTTGCTGGTTATCCAAGGTGGAATACTACAAGCAAGGTGACGTCGATTCGTTCAAGAAAATCCTCGAATTAGTTTCCGGCGATGGTTCGCTTCCTGCTTTTTGTCTCCTTTTGCTGCTCTGCGCTCTTTCCTTCTCTTCTCCCTCCTCCTCGGTCTCTCTTTTGTTCTCCTTCCTTCCGCTGATCTCCTCGTCGTTTCTTCCTTCCTTCTTCTCTCTCCTTCCTTCCTTCCTGTTCTTTCTTCCTGTTCCTTCTTCCTTTGCATTATAAAAAAAGATCTGGGAGTCATCTACGGAGACCCACAGTCCCAAAAACAGCGTATCGCCATTCTGACCGTGTTGGCCGCTCACTACGTCAAGCTGGCCAGCGAGGCCAAAGAGGCCCGCCGAGAGGAATGCTTTGACCAGGCCACAGCCTACTACAACAAAGCCGACAACATCGACATGCACGAGGAGCTGACCTGGGTCGGCAAGGCTGTCTTGCTGCTCTGCAAGGGCGCCTATGATCGTGCTCAAAAGTACTTTGAGACAGTTCTCTCTCAGAACAAGCAAAACACTCCCGCTTTGCTTGGTCAGGTATGTTGTTGCTTTTTCAACTCTTCTCTGTTGCTTTTGCTTCTCTCTTCGCTTTATCTCAAACACAAAACAAAAACACAAAAGGCATGCATAGCCTACAACCAGAAACGTTACGCAGATGCTCTCCGCTACTACCGCCTCGCGTTGGAGTACAATCCCAATTGCCCTGCCAACGTGCGCCTAGGTCTGGGGCTCTGCTTCTACCGCCTCAACCGCCCTGAGCTGGCTAAACAGGCCTTTCGCCGCGTGTTAGAGCTCGAGGAAGGAGAGGACAATGCTCAAGCGTTGGCAGCTTTGGCAGTGTTAGAGCTGAACACTCGCAAGCCTTCCTCCGTACACAAAGCCATGAACCTGTTAAAGCAAGCCTACGAGGCCGATCCCAACAACGCTGTTGTGCTGAACCATCTCTCTAACCACTTTTTCTACAAGAAGGATTATCGCAAAGCCATTAGCTTGGCTCAAGCCGCGTTCAACAACACGCAGATTAAAGAAGTGCAAGCGGAGAGCTATTATTACTTGGGAAGAGCGTGTCATGCGCAGGGAGAGTATGACAAGGCCATACAGTATTATTATCGGGCGACCACAGCGTGGCCAGAGTATGTGCTTGCGCAGTACGGATTGGGACAGATGTATATGCACAACGGTGAGTTGTTCTCTTTCATTTTTATTCTTGCCGTTTTTTATTCCTTTTCTTTCAACATGTTTTTCTTTGAGTTTTATTTTTGTGACTCATCGTTCTCTATCATACCTATCAATGCTTCATTGCCGAACAGGAGATCACGAAAAAGCGATTACTTGCTTTAACGCTGTACTCAAAAAGCAACCCGATAACTTTGAAACTCTGCGGGTAACTCTTTTTTAGTGGGCGAGAAAATTATTCAGAATGAACTCATGAACATTTGGTTTTATTCTGTCTTCTGGCTTTGTTCATGTTTTGTATTTAGGCTTTGGGATGTTTATATACTATTACAGGACGAAAGGACAAAGCCACAGCTTCATACAAACGTATCATTGACACCAATCCAAATTGCGCTGACTCATCGGTGTGGTTGGACTATGCTCAGCTGCTTGACAAGAAAGACCCGCCTCAGGCTTTAACAGGTATTGTGTCAATTCTCCTTCTCCTTTTTCCTTTCTTTTTTCTTTATTTATTTCTTTGTATTCATAAACTTGTTTTGTAGCCTATGAAACTGCTCTCAATCTGCTGGAAAAAGAGGAGAAACCCATTCCGCCAGAGCTGCTCAACAACATCGGCTCCCTCCACCACTACCTCGGCAACTTTAGCTCCGCTGAGGCCGCCTACCGCCGCGCACTCTCCGCGACCGGCGCCTCCGAAGAGAGCTTCAAGGCAAAAGACGTGACCACTCTCTATAACCTCGCTCGCCTCTACGAGAGCCAACACAAGTTCAGTGCCGCTGAGAGGCTCTACAAGGAGCTCTTGAAGGAGCATCCAAACTATGTAGACTGCTATTTGCGTTTGGGCTGCATTGCTCGAGAGAAGGGACAGATTTGGGCGGCAGGAGAGTGGTTCAAGGAGACCTTCACTATCGACCCCAACCATGCGGATGCTTGGTCCCTGTTGGCCAACCTCCATTTGCAGCAGTGCGAGTGGATAAAAGCGCAGAAGAGATTCGAACACATCATTGCCAACTCGGAGACGCATAATGATCAGTACGCCTTGCTCTCGTTGGGAAATATTTATTACATTGCCAAGTTTGAAAAGAAGGAAAAGGAAAAGGTTAGTGCTTCCTTACTCTTCTATATCCTCTGCTTCATTCCTCATCTTTTTATTTCGGTCTCGTACGCTTTCTTTTCTAACTTCTTCTTTCTTCCTTTCACAACTCAAACATAAAGCGAGAACGCTTTTTGAATCATGCACTGGACTTTTATTGGAAAGTGCTGCTTCGTAACCCCAACAACATCTACGCAGCAAACGGCATTGGCATCATCATGGCAGAGAAAGGCAATCTCAACGAGGCAAAAGACTTCTTCATCAAAGTTAGGGAGACTACCGCCTCCATGGCTGATGTTTGGGTCAATCTCGCTCATATCTATCTTGCGCAAGGCCAATTTGTTAATGCTATCAAAATGGTACTCTTGCTTTCTTGGCTTAGCTATTTGCTTCTCTTCTCGCTTCTCTTTTTTTTTTGGGCTATGATGAGTTGCACAACGTCGGGCGGTCTGAGAGGGGCCGTACAACCCCATTTAAACACTTAATGCTGTGAACAGTTGTCAACTGAGCTTCGTTTTATCTTCTTTTTTTTTCTTTATCTGGTTAGTTTTCTTTTGCTATTACTTTCTAACTCAAACAAACAGTATCAAAACTGCCTTCGCAAGTTTTATGACAACAAAGACCCCAACATTCTTCTCTTCCTTGCAAAAGCTTTTTACGAGGATGGAAGACTTCAGGATTGCAAGAATGCTCTTCTCAACGCCATCCATATCACTCCTGACAATCTTTTATTGTGGTATAACCTCGCGCTGTCTCAGGAAAGCTTTGCTGTCACCACCATGAACGCTAACAACAAGTCTTTGAAAGACATGCAAGATGCTTTGAAGGAGCTTAAGCAAGCCATTGCGTTCGTATTCTCTAGTTTTGTATGTTCGCTTCTCTGCACATAACTTATTCTCAATCTTACAGGACTTGGCAAGATTTGGCAAACCAATCTACCAAAATGCGATTGCCGTATCACGTATCTAAGGCCCAAAAACATCTCGAAGAATGCGAGGTAACCTCCTCTTCTTTCTTCTTTTCCTTTTTGCCTTACTCTATTCTTTTCTTATTGAAAGTAATTTCGTCTAATCATCCTCATCATGTTTACTTATTAATAAGCAACATCATGGAACACTGCTGGACAAGTTGAAGGACGCAAAAAAACAAGAACGAGATGCTATAGACCAGAGAAACCGGTTGCGCCAGCTGGCAGAGCAAGTGGCCAACGAGAAGCAGAAAGAAGAGGCCGAAAGGGTTCGACAAGAGGCTGAGGAGCAAGAACGTCTTCGACTGCTCGTGTTGCAGGATGAAGAACGAGTTCAGCAACTGCTTCTTGCCCAGGACCAAAAGGAAGTACCTACCACTCGTAAGTCTTCATCTTCTTCATCGAAGAAAGGAAAAGGGACAGGAAAGGGTAGAAAGGGACGTTCTTCTGAAAGAGATGATGGAGACAGCGAGTATAGTTCAGGTGAGTTAGAGGATAGTGAAGAAGAAGCAGAAATGATGGCGGGAGAGGAAGAAGAAGAAAGAGGAGGAAAGAAGAAGGGTAAGAAGACCAGGAAACAATCCTCGAGACGAGGAAAGAGCAAGCAAAAGACAGAAGGAGATAATCGAGACAAAGAAGAAGCAGAAGAAGAAGATGAAGAACAAAATCGTCGAGATAGCTTACGTGAGTTGGCCAGAAAGAGAAGAGGAAGAAACAACGAAAGCAGCGTCAACAATGAACATGAAGAGAACGAAGAAAGCAGCAATAGCAACAAAGAGAAGAAACGGAGAAAGTTGTCAAAGAGGGAGGGAAGAAAGGAAGAACGTGAAGAGAAGGGAGCAGATAAGGAGGAAGACCAGAAGAGCGGAGGCCTCTCTGACAATGACCTATTCGGAAGCGAGGAAAGCGACGCGGATAAGTAAAAACCTCAAAGTGAGCATCATTCTTCTCTTTTCTTAAAACAGAAGAACAAGGGGAGACGTGGGAAGAGTAAAAGGGCCAAGCTTTGACTTTTATTTGTGCGTCTGGATTTGCAACAGTTGAACTACAACACAGAGAGAGAGAGAGAGAGAGAGAGGGACTCTCACTCACACGCCCGCTCTTTTTGTCTTCTCTCTCTAAAACTCGTCATAATGATATTCATGTTCATAGCCCCAAGGTACGTCGTCGTCGTCGTAGGGACCATCCCAATGCCTGGTATCCTCATGTGGATGAGCTGGAAAGTGATCAGGCCATGGGGCGCTTACCCCAACGGAACGTCCACCATAGAAGACAAACAAAAGGATTAACACCACCAGGATAGCACCACACGCCGCAAGGCTGTCGTCCGCGGACGCATGGTTGGGCTCTCTCCCGCTGTAACTAGATTCGTGGTGGGGTGGCTCGTCGTAGTCATCATATTCTTCGTGATGGCAATCCCATCCGTCGTCATCCCCATCGAAACGCTGTGGCATGTTTTTTTTTTTTTTTTTTGCTTGTTGGGTTTAAAGAGTCTTTTGCCAGGGCAGGGCAGCAGCAAACAAACAAAAAGAAGAAGAAACGGGAGCACGTGAAAAAAAAAAACAGCTTAATTATTTCCTGGAAAGCATTTAAGTGTTGTTGGGAGAGGCGAAGAAATTCTCAGGAAATTCCTACTTGGGTTTTTTTTTGACGCTTTGCACTTACAATGATGCCTCCTGCTGCTGAGTTTTTCTTCCTGCCGTATAAAAACCTTGTTGGCACGAAGTCCCTTTTGTTTTACAAATTCCGGCACTTTATCTCAGTCGCAATGAAATGCGACAATGCATTCTGGACCCTATTCCCATCATCAAGTCCTAAAAGAAGGACAAGGTCTGAAAGTTGATGTTTGTATGCTGTAACACATATGGAATGAGTTTCTTTGCTCTCTCTCTCTCTCTCTCTCTCTCTCTCTCTCTCTTTCTCTCGCTCTACTTTCTGTATGTTCTATAAATATTTTTGCTAATACGCAGGTAGGTTTGTCTCTGTTTCTGCTTCTTGACAATTGTTCCCATATTCATCTTCTGTTGTTCTTGTCGGTGTACCTCCTTCGTTATCAAAGCCTCCTTCCGTTGGTTCTGCTTCAGCATCTTCGCCACTATAGCCCTCCTCCTCGTATGTTTCATATTCTCCACTTTCTTCACATAATAACCTCTACTTTCCGAAGTGTCTTCCCTCACTCCGTAAACGTAGTCCTCATCACCGTCGTCATCGCAGTCTCAAACTCATTTTCGTCGTACTCAAAGTCATGGTGATACTGTAACGATACTAGCATTCATGAACACTCCATCGGTTTCATCCTCGTCTGCTTCTTCCTTCTTTAGTAACGAACTGTTCGTGGCTGAGCTTGATTTTTTTTGGTGGCCATTCTATGGTGCGTGTATTGTGTTCTTGTCTATATCCTCCTCCTGTTGGTCGTGACCGGTAGGTCTTGCTAGTTATCTCCGGTGATTTTTTTCGGGACTAAAGGCAGCGGTAAACCAATCGGGAAAATTTGTTTTTACCAGACAACCAATAGGAAATAACAGTATAAGCAGAAAATTCCCCGTTACAAGGCTGTAATGGCGTTATTTCGGGGCGTTTCGTGGATATTCTTTCGGTCCACCACCACCACCGGCGCCCATTTTTTTTTCTTCTTCTTCATGCTCCGCAGCCTTTCGCCAAGCATCAACCAATGTCAGCCGCAACACAAGCAATCAGTACCACCATGGTATCCGCGTTCCTCTCCTCTCCTCCTGTGCTATATGCCGTTCTGTTGTTGCTTACTGTTTCTCCTCCCAATAGGCCGAGTCAACATACCAACCTTTGGAAGCGCTCCTCTTGGCCGATGCCTCTCCGCTCACCACTCTCTCCACTCTCCCCGAGGCTAAGTTCAACAAAGACAAGGCCTCTCCTCTGCCTTTTCTCCTGACCTCTTCCGCGCTTCACACGATGGGCCTCTGGACAACCTCCCCCGAGGTCCCTCAGGCATGGCTCCGCTTCCACCACCTCCACGACTGCTCCGCTGAGCTCGTAGCCAGGACGGTCCAAAGGGAGGTGGAAGAGCTGCAGTCCACCACGCTGCTGCTGAGGGAGTCCAGCATCGGCAGCATTCTCCTCTCCCATCTGATGGAGCTGGAGGGGCAGCACTACCTGAGGCACGGCCTCAAACGGGCCATGAAACGACTTTTGCAAGAGAGGAAGGCGTTAGAGGTACTTAACAACTCACTCTTCTTCTTTATTTTTGTTTTTGTTTAAGAGTAAAAACTCTGAAAAATCACAGATAGAAAGCATATGGTTGAAGGAAGAAGAGCAGAGAAGAAAGAATGCCGAGAAGCTGAAAGAGCACTGTCAATACTTTCTTGAAACTTTGGTAGAGACCGTTTCGCTTTTTCCTTCGTGCGGTTTTCCTCTCTTTCTCTCTTTCTCGCTTCCTCTTTCCTTACGTCTTGTTTTTCTTGCATGCAGAAAACTTCGTTTCGTTTTGAGACAAGTGGTTGAGGCCACTTCGAAGCGGTTTCCAGAGATGGAGAAAGAGCAGGTCTTACGCAACACCGTTTCGGCTGTCTTCTTCCTTCGATTCGTTTGTCCCAGTAACGTTTCCTCTCTAGGTTATCATTGTCCTCCTTATCTTTTAACGTGAAACCAAACAGATCTGGTAACGTTCAAGTTGAAGGACAGTCACGACAAAGACCAAAGGCGAAACGTTGTGTTGGTCTCTAAAGTGTTGTTGTCTTTGGCTTCTGGACAAGACTTCCAGAAGAAGGATTGGAAGCCGCTCAACAGCTTCATTCAAAGCAACCAACAATTGATGCTTCAGCTTTGTGAGCTTCTTATCGTTCGTCTCTCTCTTTTTCTTTCTTGTCGTTTCTTTCTTCACTTCTCTTTATCCTTCTCTTCTCTTCTCTTTCGTTCTTGTTCTCACTTTCGATGGTAACAAAGCAGCAAGAAGAGGACAAAGCGGAAAGCGAGGAGGACGAAGGAGAGGCCAAAGAAGGCGGAAAGAAAAAAGAGAAGAAAAAGTGTTTGATACGTCGGTGCCCAAAGGCTGAGAAAGCAGAAGACAAAACGGTCATCACGAAAGAGAAGGAACTGGAACACATCTTCAACTATCTCGACCAGAATCAACGCCAAGTGGACAGAGCCATTAAGAAGTTGATTCGTCAAAGCAACCAACCAAAGCCCGTGCAAGCAAACCAAGAGGATCCTCTTGTTCAATCATTCATGGCCTGTAAGTTGCTTCTTCCTTTGTCCTCTTTCTTTTTCTTTTTCCGTATCTTGCCCTTCTTCCTGACACCTTCCTTCATATCAACGCTTAGCATGGAATGAAGACAACATGGAGAAGTTTGGCCAACTGTTGATGTCTTTTGTCGATAAAGGCGATCCAAACTTTGACCAGGTGTCTCGTCTGCAACAACAGCGGTCCTCTTTGGATTGCAGCGATTGTGATTGTTCATGTGATGAGGATGATGACAACCACCTCAATAACGCCAACGACAAGAGGGAAGAACTGAGAGCTGCTAAGGAAGCAAGCGGCGAAGACACAGAAGAACTCTCTTTTCGTCTGAAAGATGCGTTGCAGCAAGTGAGACAGTCTCTCTCAGCCAAACAGCAAACGTAAGCTATCTTCTCTTCTTGACTTTCTTGTTCATTTTCTTATTGTGCTGTTGTTTACCAGTCCTGAAAGAGAGGAGGATAGTGAAAAGGAAGAAGACGAGAACTTCAAGATCGGAATGGTGTATGATCCGCAAGACTTTGAACGCTCGATAGACTGGTTCGAAGCGGAGAGGAAGCATCACCGCTTCACCGTTCTTGTCTACCACAAAGGCTTGTGGTGTCCATTGTGCGGGGTTCGGCTCCTCTTTCCCGCTTTCTGTGTGTTTCTTCTCTTTATGTTCGTTCAGTTGCTTACCACAACATATTATTTAAGGGATATCTGAGAGTATGGAACAGATATGCCAAGCGAATCCACTCCCTCGGCGGCGCTGTCTTTGGAATGAGCAGCATGGCCCAGGAATCGGCTCTCGAGGACGCCCGTGCCAACAACATCCACCGTGTGCCCAACCTGGGAGACATCGACCTCTCCCTCTACACCTACCTGGGCGGAGAGTTTGCCGCCCCCAAGGAGCTGCTTCGCTCGGTGGCCAAGAAGATCGAGAACGCCAAGGAGTACCCGAGCAGGAAGATGACGCGCCCGGCGTTGTTCGTGGTGGACAACGAAGGGCGGTTGCTGTACAGCTGGACGCCGGTGCCGAACTGGGCCAACTTCTTTGGCAACAGGGACCGCCCTCATCCCAAAGACATCCTCCGGGTGGTGAAGAAGAGCATTCACTAAGAAGAACAGAAGAAGAGAGCAAAAAAATTTTCGATGTTTTTGTTATTTTATTGATTTTATGTAATTATCATGTAATTATTGAACAGGCACATAGTTTTTTCAAAAATATGGAAAAATATTGCTTTGCTGACGTTGCTTGTCGACAAAAAACCGACGTGGCAAATTGTCGACGAAATTTTAGACAAAAGGAAAATAAAAAATTCGGCCAACGAAAAAAAGAAAAAAAAAGAGAAGGAAGGAAGAGGAGGGTGACTGACTCTCTGATTGCTTGGCTATCCTTGGCGTTCTTCTCTCTATCTTCTTTTGGTGTTCTGTTCCTTCTTTTCCCCCTCCACAAACACATTCGATATATTTTTTTCACTTGAAAAAAATGGTGGTTTTGGCAGTCGCTGTGTGCACAAAGAATGGCAAAGGTACAGCAATCCAAATCGTTCTACTTTTTTTTTTTTTTTTTTTTTTGGATTGGATTGGATTCAGTTTCGTTTTTTTTATTTTTATATTTTTTTCTCTTTCACTCTCGCCAACCAATCAATCAATCACTCAATACAATCTTTTCTTTTGATTTTTTTTATGTTTTTTGTCTAACCCAAAAAAAACAAAAAAACATTAGCTCTTGTGTCTCGTCAGTTTGTCGACATCACACGAACGAGGATAGAAGGTCTTTTGGCCGCCTTCCCCAACCTGATGGGCACTGGCAAGCAACACACCTTTATCGAGACGGAAAACGTGCGCTACGTCTACCAACCGCTGGAGAACCTCTACATGCTCCTCCTCACCAACAAGTCCAGCAACATACTGGAGGATCTTGAAACGTTGAACATTCTTGCCAAGATTGTATGTTTACCTGGTTTATCCCTCCTCTTTGCCCTTCACTCTTTCCCTCTTTTCTTTCTCTCCACCGCTTGCATTCTTTCTCTCCCCTTTGTCTGCTCTCTCTCCATCTCTCCCTCTCTCCCTCTCTCTCTCTCTCTCCCTGCATTTCTCTCTCCCCTTTCTCTGCTCTCTCTCCATCTCTCCCTCTCTCTCTCTCCCTGCATTTCTCTCTCTTCCTCTCTCTCCCTGCATTTCTCTCTCTCTCTCTCTCTCTCCCTGCATTTCTCTCTCTCTCTCCCTCTCTTTCACTGTTTCTCTCTTGGCTCGTTTCTGTGCATCTCTGCTCAAATGCTAACGAACGAACCAAAAGGTGCCGGAATACTGTCGAGTTTTGGACGAGGAAGAAGTGGCCAACAACGCATTTAAGCTCATTTGGGCCTTTGATGAGGTGATCGCGATGGGCTACAAGGAAAAGGTCACTTTGTCACAGATCAAAACTTTCATGGCCATGGACAGTTACGACGAGAAGGTGCACGAAGTCATGGAAAGGGTACGCTTTTAACTACCACTGTTTCACTTCTTTTTCTTATTTTGATTTTTTGTCTTCTTTTTCCAAACGCAAAATAGAACAAAGAGTTGGAAGCTTTGGAGGAAGCCAAACGAAAGAGACAACAGATCGAGAAAATGAGACAAGAGAGTCTCAGAGCCGCCCAAGCCGGCGGTATGGGAGGAATGGGAAGCATGGGTGGAATGGGCGGAATGGGCGGCTTGGGATCGAGATCTTCCTCTTGGCAAGGCAGCAATGAGCCGTTAGCTCAGCCCATCATTGTGCAAGAGCGTGAACGCCCCAAGTTTGTTCTCTCTCTCTCTCTCTCTCGCCTCCTCTCTCCTCTCTTTCTCTCACTTTCTCTCTCTTTCTCTCTCATTCTGTTCTCTTTCTTTTTCGTTAACGTATGATAATTTAAAAAATAGGGCAACCGCCCCACCAGGCGGAATGGTGTTGGGCAAGAAGGAAGCCACTTCCAAATTCATGCAGGCCATGCAGAAGGAAGAAGACCTCGACCTGCGTGAACCCTCCGAGACCCTCACCGGTGCTCCTTCCGCTCCCAAAGAAAGGTTTGTTGTTCAGTCTTCATTCTTCTCTAATGCCTTTCTCTGGCTTTTCTCGCTTTCTGTTAACTATTCTCTCCTTCTACTCAAATATTTAGCGTAAGAGTAGAAATCCTGGAGAACATAAATGCCACTTTAGAAAACGATGGCGGCCTTCCCAACGTCGAAGTGCGGGGCCACCTTACCTTCATCATTGACGATGAGCAGTACAGCGACGTCGTCCTGCGACTCTCTCAGCCGGCTGACAATAAGAATAACTTCCACTTTAAGGCACATCCCAATATCGACAAGAACAGATTTATGAAGGAGAAAATTGTTTCGCCGAAAGGAGGAAAGCGAGGATTTCCCGTTAGAACCGCTTTGAACATTCTCAAGTGGCGTTTGCAAACGACTGATGAGAACTTGGTTCCGCTTACTGGTAACGCTCTCTCTCTCTTCCTCTCTCCCTCCCCTCATTTATTTTCTATTTTTATGCTTTTGCTCATTTCATACACTCATTAAAAAACAAATAAAGTGAACTGCTGGCCATCAGCAGGAGGAGGCGGCAGCACCGTCGTCAACATGGAGTACGAGCTGCACACCATCAAACCCGGCTTCGCTTTGGGCAATGTATCCATTGCTATTCCTATCATGTATGCTTTTTTTACTTGAAGTATCCTTTTTCTTTCTTACCCTCACACAATAACTTGTAACAGAGGAGGAACACCAACGGTAGAGGACGTGGACGGCACATACGAGTTTGACCTGAAGAACCACATACTCTACTGGCGCCTCGACCTGATCGACGAGTCCAACAGCAGCGGCGCTATGGAGTTTACCGTTCCAGGACTCAGCGATGGCTCCTCATTGTTCCCCATCAAAGTCTCTTTCATGTCCCAATTGACTTATTGTGATATTGTGGTAAATATCTCTCTTTTTTCTCTTTTCTTCTCTCTCTCTCTCTCTCTCTCTCTCTCTTAACTTTGTGATAAAACAGTTGGAGGGAATAGAGAACAGTGAAGGAGCGCCAGTGAAATATTCGTTGGAGAAAGCACTTCACGCGGACGAATATCAAGTGGTTTGAAAACATCTGTTGGTTTACTCCCTGTTTCTTCTCTCTCTCTCTCTCTCTCTCTCTCTCTCTCTGAATACAACAAAACAACTTTCAATATTGTTCCTTGCTTTATCCTCATCAATCGTCTATATTGATGATTTCTTCTTCCTCCTCTTCTTTTTCCTTTTCTTTCTTCTTCCGCGTTACTTCTTCTTCCATTACATCCGATATCACTATAGGAACATTCGAAGCTGATATCACCCCTCTCTCTTGCTCTGCCTCTTCTTCCATTCGTATCATCTCTTCCAGCCCCGAATTACTCAAAAACTCAAACGCTCCTTCCTTTCGTTGCTGTTGTTTGATGGCGAGGCAAGCGTGATAGGGCACCAATATCTTGTGCTGTTGGGCTTCTTCCGGCTCGGACTGCTGTTGAGCCGCATAGCAACGCACGCTCTCTCGAAGAAGCGAGCGCAAGAATGCAAAAGTAGCCTTTTTAATTGACACACGAGTGAGAAGAACAAGAAGAAGAACAAGAAGAACAAGAAGAAGAACAAGAACAAGAAGAAGAACAAGAACAAGAAGGAGGAGAAGGAGAAGGAGAAGGAGAAGGATGTTACTATTGAAAGAATGTCGCTGGATAAAGGATCGCATGTGGTGGTTTCGTCGATCTCAGAGGCGCGATGCTCCACAAAGCGGCGCCAAGAGTTTTGGGCGGCGCCGTCCATTTGCGACAGCGTTACCGGTTGCACAAAGTTTTGAGAGGATGATTGCTGTCGCTGAGCATTCGTGGCAAAAGGTGCATTGTGAAGTTGATGATGTATCGTTGGAATGACAGTATCAGAATCTGTATGAGAGAGGGAGAACGAAAGAGGACATTATAACAGGTACCAAAAGAATGGAGAGAGTTGAAAAAGAAAGAACTTACCGATAGGTTCAGGCTTGACAGGAAGAAGTTTAACTCCAGAAGCATTAATTACAGAAGAAGAAACGGAAGGAGGGGGAGGGGGAGGAGCTTTTGGAAGCTTGTGAATCATTTGGACGAGTTCACTTTCCAGTGCGTTCAGGGAGGAAGCGGTGCGGATGGCATTTGTGCAAGTAATTTTGTTGGCGCAACTTCGTTGAAAGAAGGTGAATTTGTTGAAGGGTCGATGCCCAGTACCGCAGTACTTGCAATAGTAGCCAATTTGTTTTTGGTCACTTGGGTCCACCTGTTGTTGTATGTTCGTTAGGAAGAAGAGAAGCCGAGGTTAAGAGCAGCGTGGAAAGAGAAGAAAGAAGAGAGGAGAAGCAGAGAAGCAGAGAGAGAGAGAGAGAGAGAGAGAGAGCAAAAAACAGCATGCAGGAACGAGAGAAAGAAACGCTTAACGAAAAGAACAGAAACGTACTTCAGGCACTAAGCCATGTTGACGCGACCAAATCAGCACTTCTTTGGGAGAAACCACAACATTGGTAGTTGCTTGTAAGTACTTAGCCACTTGTTTAGCTCGTTGCCACTGTTAATATTTGTTGGTTGGTTATCAATACAGAAAGGGAATAGTAAGAGAAGAAGATAAAACTTACTTCTGACGACTTTCGTTTTCCAACACTCCAAGAACGCCAAGCCTCTTCGGAGGGAGCACAGGAATAGGGAATGCCACTGCGATGAACTTTAGCAGCTGTTATGAGAGGATAGCGATTTCGTAATGCCTCTTCCATATGTCTTTCTATCTTTGCTGGGAAGACTGAATGATGTTCAAATCGTTAATGGTAAAAGAAGCAAGAAAGAGAGAACAACAAAAAGTACCCAATGGGATGCTAATGCGTTGCACAATTGGTGACTGGTGCTCCGCTTCACTTTCTTTGTTATACGGAGTTGATTTTGCTGTCGATGCTAGCGTTTGAAACCTTGGCTCTGCCTTAGAAAGTATTTCAAGTTGTTTTTGTATTTCCATCAGCCTTTTTGCTGTGTCAGTATTCGTGCCGCTCGTTGAAAAAAGGGCGCTGCTATCAACGAAAGATGGGAAAGTTCGAAGTGGACCAACACTTTGTTGTTGTGTTTGCTGCTGTTGCAACGTAGGATAAGTAAAAGGACCAGAAACGACAAATGATGATGAAGAAGCAGTGGTAGAAGAAGAGAATGTAGAGGTAGGCAACGATGAAGAAGTAGGAAGAGAAGAAGAGGTGGAAGATATCGAAGATGAAGATGAAGATGACGATGACGATGAAGTCACAGAAGTAAGCGGGGTAGACACGGGTGAAGGTGAAAATAAGGATAACGTTGATGGTTGGAATAGTAAAGAAGTGAGCAAAGGTGAAGCGGCTACTGCTGGAAATGATGATGATAAGGATGATAAAGATACTGATGAAGTAGACGGCAGTGGTTGAATGGATTGAAACCGAGAAAGAAGGGCTTGTGTTTGTAGGTCCGCTAGCAAGCGTTGCATATGCGAAACAACTGTAGGGGCAGATGAAGATAACGATGAAGAAGATGGAGAAGATGATGAAGATGAAGAAGATGATGATAAGGAAGAAGAGGAAGAAGGAGGCTTCTGCTTGGGAAGAGGTGGTGGAGATGGTTTTTTAGAGAAGGAGGCTAGCGAAGGAGCGGATGAGGATCCAAAAGACAAAGATGAAGAAGAGGATAAAGAAGAAGAAGACGAAGACGAAGACGACGAATATGATGACATAGATTGAGATGAAGGAGAAGGAGAAGTCGAAGATGAAGATGAAGACGAAGATGAAGAAGAAGAAGAAGAAGAAGAAGAAGAAGAAGAAGAAGAAGAAGAAGAAAGTGACGACACTAACGATGCGGATGAGGAAGCAGACGGAGGAGGAGAAGGAAGACGAGAAGAGTTTCTTGATCTAACTCTCAACGGCAAAACTTTGTTGGTGCGATAGTTGGTTCTATTGTTGGATGATTTTGAAGAAGCTGTTGATAACGGCGGCAAGGGAATTGTTGGGGTTGAGGCAGAGTTTTGTTGTTGGAAAAAGGCCGATAGTGAAGATGGCGTTAAAGGAAAGGCAGTTGGAAGTTTGCTATTAGAAGATGAAGCAGCTGTCTGCAGTTGTATTTGTGGTGTAGCTGTTAAGTTGAGAGATGTTGAAGAAGAAGTAGACGAAGAAGAAGAAGAAGAAGAAGTCTTAGTAGATTTGGCGCTGGTTGTTGAAGAACAAGAAGTTGAGGAAGGAGAGGAAGAAAATGATAATGGAGAAGTAGTATCAGAAGGTACTAAGGTAGACGGTGGCGAAGCAGCAAATGAAGAAGACGAAGAACAAGAAGAAATGGTAGATTGGGCGCTGGTTGTTGAAGAAACCGCTGGTGGAGCGGTAATAGAAGAAAAGTTGCTTGCTGCTGTGGATGAAGTATTTTGTGCTTTTGTTATTGTCAATGTGGATGTTGAAGAGACAGAAGAAGAAGAAGAAGAAGAAGAAGAAGAAGAAGAAACAGATGCTGCATTCTGTGTTACTGCAGCAAGTTGATGTTCTCTTTTGTCAAAAAAGTTTCTATCTAATTCAATGTCCACCGGAGTTTCTCCTCCAAGCACTTGTAAGCCAGAGTGTGTTTGATCCAACTAAATAATTTCCAAAAAAATATTTAGCAACCGAAAGAGTGACCATAATCTCGATATAAACGAGAGAGAGAATAAGGAAAAATTTAAATACCTTTATCGGATGAATGATGTCAACTGGTTTGTTTTTGCTATCGACGAAGTGCAGTTGAACGCGAATCGGAAACTCTCCCCATCCGCGTCGCGTGAGATGAAAAGGAGGATAGACCACTTCCACTAAATCGTTTGGTGCAAAACTTGGATGAAGGAAGAAGCGAACCTTCTTCACGAAGTAGCTGATATCTGGTTCCTGTTATTTGGTTTTACAACCATCATGTCAGTTGCAAAACAAAAAAAAGCAAGCAGAAAATGGAAAGATGGGAAAGGACCTCAGCACTTCCGCGGACGTATACCATCCATTTGTGTGTTGATTTATCATCGCTGTCTCTATATTCTTTGCATTGTCGTTGAGAAGGTGTTGGTTATGGACAAACAAAATCGAAAAGAAAAGAAACGTACTCTCGGGGATGTACTTGGAAGTATTTCCAACTATGATTCTCTTTTTGATGTAAAATCGTGAAACTTGGTCGTCTTGTTCGTTGTCTACTGCCTCTTCTTTCACCTCTCCCTTTTTGTGTTTGGAAAAAAGGTTTAAATAAAACAAAAAAAAAATGAAGAGAGTGAAAGTAAAAATATCACAAACCAACAACTTTGAAGACGAGGCAGAAGTTTCAGAAGCCTTCATGATAGCGGTGCCACTAAGCCGCATGACGGAGGGAGCATCTACAGGAGGAGCGATGTGACAAGGATCATCGGGAGGCACTTTGGAGGCATCCACCGGTACTCCGCAGTGACGAGCGGCCTCGTAGTGAGAGGCAAATTTGAGCTTGTGGACGATGCGACAGTGATTCACGAAGCCAAGGCCGTTAGCGAATCTGTCTCGTTGACAACCTGGACAGATAAGTCTAGTGTAGGAGAGAATGAGAAAATAACAATACCAAACGTTGAGAATAAAAAGAAGAAGAAAGAAGAAAAAGAAAAAAAGAAGATGGAGGTATGTAACATACTGCACAAATGATCCGTCTTGTAGCCGAGCAAACAGAAAACGAGCTTCTGGGTGAATCTTTGCTTTCTTCTTTCTCTTTTTGGGCGGTTGAGCCTCTTTCATTTCTCCTCCTTCTTTGCCTTCTTCTTGTTCTTCTCTATTCTTCCTCTTCTTTTCTTTCTTGGTTGGAGTAGACGTTGTTGTAACTTTTTCTTTTTCTTTTTCTTTTGCTTTATCTTTTTCTTTTTTCTTCTTCTTTGGGTTTTTGCTTTTGTGACTTTTAGAAGATGAGGAAGTGATGTTTGAAGGAGGAACAAAGAGGTTGTCACGACCACCGGCAGCAGCTGCCGCCATGCGTGCTCGTTTGCGGAACCTTGAGGAGGAGGGAAGCCTGGCTAATGCCTCCCATTCTGCAATCTCGCTCTTCCAACCTCCTTTATTTGTTTTTCAGTTAGGAGTGAACACATTTCAAGGAGAAACTGAAGCAAAAAAAAGCAGCGAACGAAAGAGGAGAGAAAAGAGAACAGCAGAAGAGAGAAGCAGAGAACACGAAACGTACGGTTCAGCCAAGCGTATTTGAGGCGTTGGAGCATGACCTGCACCTCAGCAATGCGATACTCGATCAACCGCAGCTCCCTCTGCTTGTTCTCCACCTCCAGCTCAAACTGCGAGCGAACGATCGCTCTCACTCGATTGATTTGTCCTTCTGTTTGCGGTTTTTTATTTTTGCCAGTGAGCCAACGAAAACAAAGAGGAGAAAGTAGAGAAGAAGAAGAAGAAGAAAAAGAGAGCAAGAGAGAGAGAGAGAGAGCGGAGAGAAGGAAAGCGAGAGAGAGAGAGAGAGAGAGAGAGAGAACGGAGAAGAGAGAACAGAGAGCGAAGAGAAGTACCGCTAAGGAAATGTTGTTGTTGTACGTTAAGCTCTTCTTCTTCTTCGTGTGGCTCCGCTTCCTCTCGTCCGTGGGGATGCTCTTCATGGGGCGGTCGTTGTTGCTGCTCTTCCGAAGCTTCCCCGAAGAAAGCGAAATATTTGTCGTGTACGCCTTCCTCAGACGCCATGATGATGGCTTCCTCCGCTTCTCCTTCTTCCTCTCCCTCATACACTTCCTCTTCCGAGTGGAACGCCATCGGAAAATGGCTCTCCGTCGTCATCTGCTGAGAATGATCATCCTCCTCCTCTTCCGCCACCACCATTTGTGGAATGTTGGTTGCTGAAGAACTTGTGGCCGTTGATTCGTTGTCGTTGTCTGTTGTTGTGGGCGATTCCACCTTTGGCTTGTCTTCATCATCGTGCTCCATTTGTGGCTGTGTGCTACTTTTTTCTCATTTGATTTTTTGGTGTTTAAATCAAATCTTAAAATTTTTCTTTTCTTTTCTTTTTATTTTTTCTCTTGAAGCATTCCTCTCATTTTTAACATAATTTATATTCTTCTCATTCGTACCATTCCTCAGATTCTTTAGATATTTCACAGCGGATACATGTTTTGCATTCTTTCCATTTGTACCATGCCTTTCATTCTTGATATGTTGTCATCCATGACCAAAAATGTAAATGAACACGTCATTTCAGTAAATGTGCGCTCACGAAGACGAGTACGTGATGCGGTAGATTTGGCCAGCAAAGTCATCGCTGACAAGCATGGAGCCATCGGGGAGGATGTGCACATCCACGGGACGGCCGTAGACCGTTCCGTCTTTGCTGTCGATGAAGCCGGTCGCAAATTCCTCGTAGGTCGGTCTTTCGTTGTCGTTATTGCTGTTGTTGACACTGTAATCTACCGATGGAATGCGGCTTATCAGCAACCTATACCCTGTTGGGTTCTTTCTGTTCCATGACCCATGCTCTGAGTTGACAGGATTCAGCATCAGCAAAAAAAAAAAAAAAAAAACGAGAGAATAAGAAGGAAAGAAGCAGAAGAAGAGAGAGAGAGAGAGAGAGAGAGAGAGAGCATACCAGCAAAGAAAATGACGTTTTTGTAGGCAGAAGGAAACATATCAGCTTGATAAAAGCGAACGCCGAGGGCAGCAACATGCGGGTCTAAATCCTTGGCAGATGGTTGATATGCTGGCAAAGAGCATTCCACCTTCTTATTCTCTTCAGGATTGGTTTCAGGATCATGGACGTTGTAGCCAAAACAATAAGGGTAACCAAAGTGAAGCCCTCGTTTAGGGGCATGATTAAGTTCATCAGGAGCTATATTAACAAGAGAGCAAAAAGGTTGGCTAAAAGAAAAAAGAAAATGAAGCGCTCAAGCAAAACAAAAAGAAAAAACCTAAGAAGATGAAGAAGAAGAAGAAAAAGAAGAACAAGAAGAAGGTAAGACGAACGATATTCCTCAGAGGCAAAGTCTCGCCCATTCTCTGTAAACCATAAATGTTGAGTTATTGGGTGCCAGTCAAAACCAACCGAGTTACGAATCTGAGAATCAAAGAAGCATAAGAAGGAGAAGAACGAAAAGAGGAAGAGGAAGGAGACGAACGCCATAAGCAAAAATAGTGTCAGAGTTATTGTCGCCAGGGTAAGGGACAGAAACATCGATGGTCATAATGGTGGCATAACGAGGATCATCTCGTTCACATACATTGCATGGAGCACCGACGGGAACGTAAAGCAAGCCGTCCGGACCGAATCGAATGAACTGTTTTTTAAAGTGGTATGCACTAGTCAGACAAGAGAAAGGACCAAGGATACTGAAGCAAGGAGAGAAAGCAAATAAAACAGAGCGAGAGAAAAGAATAAAGAGTCTTGCTGAAAGATGAACCTTCCAGCCATGATGAGAGTCATTTGGAAGATTGTCACGAAGTAAAGTCTTTTGGAGCGGTTTGCCTGTAACATAAATTAGAATAAGTTGGCACAGCAACGAAATGTACAAGAATAAAAGAGAGAGAAACCTTCCAACAACGAGCTCTCGATGTTGTCATACCGCCAAATCTTGTCCACTTCAGCCAAGTACAATGCGCCGTCCTTAAAGGCAACTCCATTAGGCATATACAATCCTTCTTCTATTACTTTGACTTCATCTGGACTATTGTATTGATGAAGAGAAGAACGAAAAACAAAGAAGAAAGAAGGAAGAGCGAATAAGAATAGGAGAGTGAGAATAAGAGAGAAAGAGAGGGAGAAGAGATAAAAGAAACGAACACGTAGTCTTGGTTTCTGTCAAGAATGGCATATACTTTGCCAAGGGTACGTGTTCCCACAAACAAAGTGCCTTTCGGTCCAGTGGCCATACTCCTGGCGTTGGGAATGTCTTTAGCGTAAAGATGTGCTTTGAATCCTGTTTCCGAATAGAATATGAGTCACATGAAGAAAGAGGGAATACGTGATACAAAACTAGACTGAGAAAGAAAGAAAACAAGCAAGAATAACCACCTGGTGGAAGGTGAACATGCTGCAAAACATCCGAAGCAGGAAAAGAGGGTATAAACACTTTGGCTGCTCCAACAAAGAACACTAAGAAGATGACCAATTGCACAGCTGCAATGACTCTCCATCCAACTGAAGACGAAGAAGAAGACGCATTTCTGTTCTCATCGGTTCTCTTCTGTTGTTGCTGCTGCTGTTGTTTTTTTCTTTGACGAAGCGTGGTTGAAGAAGAGGAATGGCCGTGTTGTTTTTGTTGTTGTTGTTGTGTCGGAAGAGTGTTGTTGCTGTTTTTTGTCGACACAGAAGAACGGGAAAGCAAGAAGGAACCACGAAGAAGAGAGAGGCCGGCGAGGAGCACAAAGGCGTGAGCAAAGACGGAGAGGTAATAGGCTGGGCCGTTGTTGGCAACGATAATGTTGTTGAAGAACAGGTGAAAGATCTGTCCATTTGCACTTACAACGAGAAAACACCCCAATGCACCTATACACGTTTTTTTTTTCAGTTTCTTTTAAAGACAAACAAGAAAACAAAAAGAGACACAAACCCAAAAGAGTGATCAGAACACCGAAAAACTTGGCCACAAGTCCTCTTGCAAGCTTGGACGGACCCAACAAAGCAAAAACGCTCAGCAGCAGAAAGGTGGCCAAAGGAGGAATGACGAAGAAGCCAGCCACCCCTTCCTTCAACAGGAAGTGATAGTTGGTGAGGGTCCACGGACCGTGTTGCGGGGTGGTGAACCACGGAAGGAACAGCGAGGCGGCGGTGAGATAAGCCGCCGCTGTGACCAAACCGGAAGCGACGAGGACCGGCCTATGGTTGAGCATTTTTCTTTTCCACTCTTTTGTCCCTCTCCACTCAGAGAAGTTTGTTGTTTGTGCCCGTTACATTTTTGTCGACAAAATGTCGACAATTACTTCGTCCTGCCTACAAGCAGCCGTGTCGACACGGTTCGTCGTTTGAGGATGTGGCTGCTGTGGATGTGGACCTGGTGGCCTCCACGATGCCATCGCTGCTATATCGGACCACAGCTTGATGAAACTGCTTCTGCTGCCACGGCTTACTACGACGAATTGACGGAGGATCACCACAGCGAACTGCCTTCGAAGGAACAGCTGCTGGACCTTGGGCTTGTGGAAGGCAGCAGGCGCTTGGCTTCCAATGTAGAGCGACGATGCACGCGGGAAGCAACCTGGATGAGGGATCCGCTGGCCACCACTGCAGCCATCTTGGTCAAGTTCTTCATCTCCAGCCCAAACAACGCACCACTGAGGAACAGTGCCTTCAAGCAATCACTGTCGGTGGACCAAACTCACACCAGAACGTGAACCAAACCGATTTTTTTTTTCAATCTGCCACCATGTGCCACGTTCTTGGGGGGGGGGCCTCACATTATTCTTCCTCTTCCTTCTTCCTTCTTCTTCTGTGCTTTTTCAGCAGAAAGTTTTGATCTGCCCTGCTTGAACGGTCAGCCCCTCCCCGGCAACGAACAAGAACAACAGTCCTTTCTGCGCTCTTCCCTTTCTTTGATGTTGTTGTTGTTGTTTTTTTTTTTGGAGGAGGAGGACCCAAACGCAAAAGCGAGTAGAAAACAATGGAAAAACCCATCCCAAAAGAGACTTGTTGCCCTTATTTTTAATTCATAACTCATGGATGGTACCTAACCAAACTAGGCATCCCTCCCAAAGGTATAAAACGAATGGATCGGCTCCAGCTTGTTTTGCTTCTCCTGCTATTAAGTTGTTAACTTGTTGTTGACGAGACCTTTGTTTGGTTGTTCTGTTTATTTTTATTCTTTGGCATGCAGACCCTGTGCAGCAAACTGGAGCTTCCAGCCTTCACAATGGTGTGGTTCTTTCTATTGGTGCTGCTTTACTTTTACTTCGTGGTGGGACCACAGAGCAAGGAGAACGGTCAGTGGGACAGAGGTTGCACTTCCCAGACGGAAAGGCAGGAAAGAGACTGGTTGGAGAGAACAGCAACGCCGTTCTTGTTCATCGGCGTGCTGAGCACCGCTTCCAATGTGAAACAAAGGGATGCCCTTCGAGACACCTGGCTGAGCGACCCGCTGGTCACCAGCGGAACCATCTTGGTCAAGTTCTTCATCTCCAACTCCACAAGGCATCTTCTTTCTCCCGAGGAACAGCAACACCTTCAGCATCAGTTCGTTTTGGTGGACTGCCAGGACACCTACGGCGCCATGTTCCACAAGTCAGAGGCCATCATGGAGTACGGCGCCAGGCTCGCCAATGCAACCTTTGTCATGAAGGCGGACGACGACACGCTGATCTTCCCCTTGCAACTGATGGAGTTCCTGAAAGCCAACGAACACAGGGCAAAGGACTTGTGGGTGACGGGATGGGCAGAAAAAATAACGAAACGATCAGCAAAGCCAGAAAGCGAGTTCTTCATCGAGGAAAGCATTTGGGGAGAGGAGGTCTTTCCTCCGTATCCACAGGGGGGAGGCTACATCATGACCGTGCCCTTGGCGGAGTACTTCACCACCCGGTTGAGGATGGAGCACTTTCCGAGGCACAAGTGGTTCGAGGATTTGAGCATCGGTCTGTGGATAGAGCAGTGCAAGAAAGAGGGCGTGACGATCGAGCTGCAGAACGATGATCGGTTTGTACCCACGGCTTGTGCAGAGAATGTGGAAAACGTCAAGCACCCGTTCCACATGCATCGATTGAAGGACAGGGAGAAGATCCGTTGTATTTGGGAGCGTTATCTGGAGGGTGAAGAGAATCTATGTTGTGTTTAAAGTCTTGTTTCTCCCCTGCGTGTTTCCTCCCTCCATCCTCCCTCCCGAAACCCATCAGCCAAGCACATAAATGAGGACGGAGATTCCTGACGACGTTTCTCACCTCCAAGGAGAGAAACCCTCCTTCCTCCTTACGCCTCCATGTATGCCAGTCACCGCCCACACATCACAGAAGTAGACAGGGGGAAAAAAAGGAAAACGCTATATAACCATAACACTTCTTGGTTGAACTGGAGTCGGTAAGACAAAGGCATGGGCTGGTCTGCCAAACATGGGGGGAGTGTAATTGAGGGAAATTCAGGCCATGGAAGGCCAGAGGTGTCGGACGAGTGGCAGAGTTGCGCCATCTAACCGAGCCTTATCTGTGCTCCTCCACTTTTGGGAAACTCAAACGGAAAAGCGAGCAGAAAACAGGGCAAAACCACCCCAAAAAAGAGGCTTCGTTTTAATTCATTTCTTTCATCGTGAAAAGCCAAATGAGGAATGTCCTTTCAGGTATTTTTAAAGCACACTCTTCAGGTTTGTGCTGCTGCAACTCTTAAGTTTTTTAACTTGCTGTTGACGAGACATTTGTTTGTTTTGTGTTTTTGTGCCTGTCTTTTTTTGTTTTTTTTTTTTTTGTTTTTTGCATGCAGCCCCTTCATGTAAAGCTGGAGCTGCCAGCCTTCACGATGGTGTGGTTCTTTCTTTTGGTGCTGCTTTACTTTTACTTCGTGGTGGGACCACAGAGTCAGTGGGAACGAGGTTGCACTTCCCAGACGGAGAGGCAGGAAAGAGACTCGTGGGAGGGAACAGCAAAGCCGTTCTTATTCATCGGCGTGCTGAGCACCGCTTCCAATGTGAAACAAAGGGATGCTCTTCGAGACACCTGGATGAGCGACCCGCTGGTCACCAGCGGAACCATCTTGGTCAAGTTCTTCATCTCCAACTCCACAAGGCATCTTCTTTCTCCTGAGGAACAGCAACACCTTCAGCATCAGTTCGTTTTGGTGGACTGCCAGGACACCTACGGCGCCATGTTCCGCAAGTCAGAGGCCATCATGGAGTACGGCGCCAAGCTCACCAATGCAACCTTTGTCATGAAGGCGGACGACGACACGCTGATCTTCCCCTTGCAACTGATGGAGTTCCTGAAAGCCAACGAACACAGGGCAAAGGACTTGTGGGTGAGCGGACGGGCAGAAACGAAGATGAAACGGTCATCAGATCCAGAAAGCGAGTTCTTCATCGAGGAAAGCATTTGGGGAGAGGAGGTCTTTCCTCCTTATCCACAAGGAGGAGGCTACGTCATGACCGTGCCCTTGGCGGAGTACTTCACCACTCAATTGAGGATGGACCACTTTCCGAGGCACAAGTGGTTCGAGGATTTGAGCATCGGTCTGTGGATAGAGCAGTGCAAGAAAGAGGGCGTGACGATCGAGCTGCAGAGCGATAAGCGGTTCGTGCGGACGGCTTGTGTAAAGGGCAAGGAGGCAGTCAAGCACCCGTTTCACATGCATCGATTGAAGAATAGCGAGAAGATCCGTTGTATTTGGGGGCGTTATCTGGAGGGTGAAGAGAATCTATGTTGTTTTTAAAGTGAAAGACTTTCAGCTCTTCCACAAGGAAGGGCAGCGTCTTCTGGGCTACGTGGACTTTGGTGGTGTAAAGTCTTGTTTCTTCGCGGTGTGGTTCCTCCCTCCATCCCTGCCGAAACCCATCAGTCAAGCACAACAATGGGGACCAGGATTTCCGGCTTGCTCTTGTTCTTTCCTCTGGCAGTGGAACCAAGCGAGGAGGCACGTCGAGGTTTCTTGCATGCCTCCTCTCCCTTTTTCGTTATCTTCGTTTCACTCTTTCTCTTTCGTTTCTTCTCTTTCTTCACCAACACGTTCCCATTGTCCTGTTTCTTCTTTCTCTCCTTTGTCTTTGTGGCCTTTTTTGCTTCTTCCTCTCCTTCCTCTTCTTCCTGTTCTTCATCATCCCCAGGTTGACAAACAGGACACCAATTGGTCCTTCTCTGAAGACCGTCCTCCGGTCCAAACCGTCCTTGCTTGGTCTTGTGTCCACCAGGACAGTAGGCACACCCGTAGATTTGCCTCATGTCCCTGCAAAAGCTCTCCTCTTGCAGCAGGGCCTCGTACCATTCCCGAGAGACGTCCACTCCCGCCTGGATCAACCGTTTGGCTTCCTCTTGGGATAAAGAGCGACGCCCTGGATGAACTCTTGCACGGAAGAGGGCCTCCACTTTGATGATGTTGCCCAAACCTGCAAACAGAGTTTGAAAGAGCAGGATACTCGCTGCGTTCTCTCCTTTCTTGTTGTTGTTTTTACTCTCATCCTCGCTTTCTATCTTGTTGTAAGCCATAAAAGCAAGAAGGGCTCGTTGATGGTCAAAGTCAGGGCTGAGAACGTCGATGCAGGTGGGATGGTCATCAAAGGGAGCTGCATCGAGGTGAGTGATGCTGGCCTGGTAGACGGCCAGCAGCTGCTGCTCTTCCTCACGGGCTGTATCGAAGATGCAGACAAAACGAGGGGCGGCCACTTTACCAGTCTTGCTGTAGGAGGAAGGCTTCTCTCTGTAGCAGTTGACAAAGACGCTGCCATAAAGCATGAAATGAAGGCGCAACCAAACATCGGCTGTGTTCGTGTTGGAGGAAGTAGAAGAACATGAAGAAGAAGAACAAGAAGGAGAAGAAGAGGAGAAGGAGGTTTGTTCGCCAGTTTCAGAGGAAGGAGCAAGGCTGAAGCAGAGAAAGAACTCCTTCCCATGAGTCCAAACTTGTTTGAGAACGCGGCCTATGAGGAGGTCGCGTTTAACTTGTTTCGTGTTGCCTTCGATGCTTCGCACGCGTCTGCCCACGAGCACTTGGGCTTGGCGTCCCCAATAGCGAATGGATGGTCCCTCCGGCATTTCTTTCTGTGGTCACTCCCTCCGTAAGTCAACAGTTTCACCGTTTTGTATTCACATATTAAAATACTTTTTCCAGGAAAATTTTTCTACTAAATTATGAATCGTGCAACAAAATTGCAGAAAAGCTGCACGTTCACAGTTTATTGTCGACTTTGCTGCAGTACATGTGAACAAATGCTGCACTACTTCATGAAACCTCCTATGGAGGAAGTCCTTGCCACGGATGGCCTGGTCCTGCTGATCCTGTACTACGTGCCAGGCTCGCCTTCGGAGGGCCTGGACCCCGACGTTGAGGCCCGACACAAGGAGGACCTCTTCTTCCGCGACGACGGCTCCTCTTCCTGCCCCCACCGCTCCAGCAGGACCGCCACGCGACTCTCCCTCGTTTGCCGCGAGTGGCGCGACCTTCTCGGTGGCACCTGCTTTGCCCTGTGGGAGCGCCAGGAGTTTGAGCTTCGCAAACGGGCGGTGTGGAGCCGCTTGGAACGTCGTCAGGCCGCTCGGGCCAGACTCTCCCAACAGGAAGCCGAACGACTGGACCATCAGCTGTGGTCGCTGCTGCATTCCCACTGTTCTTTTGCTCGCAATGCCCTCAACAGGGCGTCCCGCCCGGCGACTCTAGGCAAACAGGAGGGCACATGCGCCAATGCCCAAGAGCAGGACCAAAGAGAGGACACCCTCGTGACTCTTCTGGAAAAAGGCTTCTACAGAGCCGATGGCCGCCTATGAGCTGGGCGACTTTAACTTGTCTCGCCTTTTGCCTTGGAGCTTGAGAGTGGACCCGTCGGTCAGCGTTGAGGACTTTGTGGTGTTGGAGGAGCTGGTCTGTGCTGCTGGAAGGGACTTGGGATGGTCCTCTCATCGCTGCTACGTTGGCAATGGAGGAGAGGAGCTGCCGTTCTTTGTGTTGCGAGGCATGACTGGCACTTGGTGTCTCACTCATTCTTCTTTGGCTTTTGCGGATTGTTCCACGGAAGAGCAGAAGGAGAGGAAGCTGCTGCGAGTGGCGCGACGCAGCTTTGGCTTGTTTCGGACGATGGTGTTGGCACGCTTGTACCACGCTCAACATCCAGCAGCCTTCTTGTTGGGACAGAGCTCATCGGAGCGCTTGGCGGAGCGTATAACCGACTTGACCTTCTTGTTTCCTTCCTTGGATCGAGACCGTTCAATGATGCTCCCGCACGTCATTGCTGAACTCACGAGAGCACGATTGTCCCTTGCTCCACAAACGCAACAACAAGAACAACAACTGTTGCACAGAGGGCACAAAGCCTTGGTGTGGGATGTGCTACAACTGTTGGACTTTGGAGGGCTACTTCGCGGAGACGTATTCTTGACTCACTCTTGTCAGCCGCCACGCAAGTGGTGTGCGTTTGAGATGTACCTTCATCACCTTATGCCTTCTTCCTCGACCTCTTCTTATCTCTTCCTTTTACGACTATTTCGACGCCGTATCGCTTTCTTCTTTGAACAACAACGTGAAGGTAATGACGAGCAAGCGAAGAAAGAAAAAGAAAAAGGAGGAGAAACAGAAGACAACGGAGCATGGAAACAAGTGTTTGTAGAAGGTCTCCTCCACATGTTGCGAAGGACTTTCGGGATAAAGACCGAAAGAGAGAAGTTGACGGAAGCTTTGATGTTGTTGCCAGAACTTCGGAGATGGATTGTGGATCAAGAAGATGTTGCCAGAACGGTGTTTCGCGAACTCTGTCGGATGAGGTGCAGAGAGTTTTTGGGACTGTTTCTTAAACATGAACGGAATGGGTTGCAGTGGATCCTACCAGAGCTGGTGGAGTACATGCGATCCAAGGAAGTGAGAGGATGCAAAGAAAAGTTAATACGTTTGTTGGAAAACGCACAGGAAATAACCACAAGAAAACATGGAACCATGGGGTAACAGTTTTTCTACTTCTTTCTCCCTCCTTCCTTCGTTTGCTTCCTTAGGAGAGGGAGAGAGAGAGAGAGAGAGAGAGAGAGAGAAAAAAATGAAATACACTGTAAGAAGAAGAAGAAGAAGAAGAAGAAGAAGAAGAAGAAGAAGAAGAACAAGAAGAAGAAGAAGAAGAAGAAGAAGAAGAAAGAACAAGAAGAAGAACAAGAAGAACAAGAAGAACAAGAAGAACAAGAACAAGAAGAAGAAGAAGAAGAAGAAAGAAGAACAAGAAGAACAAGAAGAAGAAGAAGATGAAGAACAAGAACAAGAAGAAGAAGAAGAAGAAGAAGAACAAGAACAAGAAGAAGAAGAAGAAGAAGAAGAAGAAGAAGAACAAGAAGAAGAAGAAGATGAAGAACAAGAACAAGAAGAAGAAGAAGAAGAAGAAGAACAAGAACAAGAACAAGAACAAGAACAAGAAAGAAGACCAAGAACAAGACCAAGAACAACAAGAATGCACCAATCCACTCAATAATATCCTCGTTTGAGTTCTTTTGTTTTTTTTGGTTTGCTGAGAAATAAAGGAAGGAAGAGATGAGGGACAACACAGCAAAACGCTGCAACCTCGTGGAAGAGGAGGCAGCAACCGAAGAAGGCGCAGCTCCAAAGCGACCCAAAACGACAGTCTCTTCGCTTCAACACCCAACCACCACGGAAGCAACGTGTTTGGTGGAAACGCTTTTGCCGGAGGAGCTGTTATGTCACGTGTTGGAACGACTTCCGAAGGACATGGTGGCGGTGGCGGCCCGGACCTGCCGCCGCTGGTTCCGTTGCTCCCCTCCTCAGCTCCGGCACAGGCTTTCCATGAGGAGAGCGTGCAGCACGCAACCGCTCTTTCGGTGGTCCCTGCAAAACGGCAATTCAGCCGAGTTTGCCGACGTCTATGCGCTCGCTGCCGAACAAGGTGCGTTGGACCTGCTGAAATGGCTTCACGCAAGATATAGAGGAAGCGTGGCGGCTGTGCACCTTGAAGTATGTGCTAGTGCAGCTTACGGTGGCCATTTGGAAGTGCTGCAATGGGCAAGAGAGCATGGATATCCTTGGGAGGAGAACGTTTGCAGTTCAGCAGCTGCAGGTGGCCATTTGGAAGTGCTGCAATGGGCAAGAGAGCACGGATGCCCTTGGGACGAGTACACCTGTAGTAGGGCAGCATGGCACGGCCATCTGGAAGTGCTGAAGTGGGCCAGAGAGCACGGATGCCCTTGGGACGAGGCCGTTTGTGATGCGGCAGCGGAAGCTGGGCATTGGGAGGTGCTGCGATGGGCCAGGGGCAATGGCTGTCCTTGGGATGAGCAAACGTGCAGCAGAGCGGCAGAAGGAGGACATTTGGAGGTGCTGCAATGGGCCAGAGAGCACGGATGCCCTTGGGATGAGCAAACATGTGAAATGGCCGCAAGATATGGGCGTTTGGCGGTGTTGAAATGGGCGAGAGAGCAAGGGTGCCCCTGGGATGAGCGAACCTGCAGTAGGGCGGCAGAAGGAGGCCATTTGGAGGTGCTGAAATGGGCCAGAGCGAATGGCTGTCCTTGGGATGCACAAGAGTGCTGCTGGAGAGCATCCAATGCCAACGAATGGGCAGTGGTCACATGGGTGAAAGAGAACGGGGGATGAGTGGTCTGCTTCTGTGCCATCGGAGAGAAACTTGCGCTTCATCACGTTCGTTTTTGGTTACAAGAAAGCAAGCTTAACAGGTAAAGTCAAAGAATGTGATGTTTGTTTAATGCTATGCGAAAGAAAGAAATGCTGCTGAATGGAAGAGTTTGCAAGATAGAGTTAAAATACAAATAAATAACGCTTGTGTGCTGGTGACTTTCAGGCGAGGAAGAAAGAAGGAGAGCTGCTAGAGGAGCAAGGCGAGGAGCAAGAGGACGATGAGCCGATGACTTCCTCCAAGTCAGCCACCAAAAACGAGGTTGGAGGGGTTAATGGCTCAACGGGTCCACCCACAAACGAAGCAGCAGCAGAAGAGGAAGAAGCAGGAGCATAGACTTCCTCTCTTTCTCTCTCTTTCTCTTTTTCCTTTTCATTTGCAGAGAAAGAACATGAAGATGGGTATGAAAACTCCTCATTCACTAGAAGTGGAGGAGATGACGGCTCAGGTGGAACATGAGTGATACGATCGTTGGGAAGCGTTTGTGGTTGTTGGTGTTGGTGCCCACAAGAAGAAGCAAAAGAACAAGACTTGGTGAATCTGTTCAACGGCTTTCCTTCATAAGCAAAGACGCATTTCTTGTGATATCGGCGAACAGTGTCGATCAAGCTGTTGCGGGTCACATTGAAGTCGACGGTTTCGAAGGAGGCATAGCCGTAGAGATGCTCTCCTTCCTCGTCATAGAAAGAACGGTGCAAAGAATGTGAACGAAACAGTCGCTCTGTTCGAGAGAAAAAAGTGTTAACAAGTGGGCTTTCAGCAGGAAGTAAGCATAAGAGGCAAGGATGAGACGTACTATCTTTAGTTTGCCAAATAAAGTCGAGTCTGCGAAGAAAGAATGAACAGCAGTTAGCATGAAGAAAGAGAGACGAACGCGTTGAAAAACAATGGAACACGTACTGAGCGGTGCATGATAGAAACACAGACTTTTGAAAGACAGGCCACAACATTTCCAGGAGTATAACACAGCCCTCACGAGGCACTATACCCAAGCTTTGGATGGGTTTCGCTGTTGCCTCCGCCTATAGGGTTCAAAACAAAAAAGAGAACACATGAGAAAAAGAGCAAACTTTTAAGTGTGGAGGGAAGAATAGTTACCCAAGTAAAGCCAAACAAGTCGAGAAAACTTTGGTTCATGGAGGTGATGTACAGCCCCATCGCAGTGTTGCCTTTCACCAGTATGTAAGGTCTGTTCTGGTCCGGCATTCTCAAGGGAAGATGCGCCAAAGTGCTGCTGGCTTCTCCCTCCATGGAGTTAAAACGATGAGGGTGTATAGCGGGGTTATAGTAGTCTACCTCCGGCGGTAACGTAAAGAAGTTGGGACCTGTTCGCGGAACGGGGAAGGATGGAAGGACTTCCGCAAACGAAGGCGAAAAAGTGTTGAAAGAATGAAATGAAGAAGTTGAAGACGAAGCAGAGGAAGAAGAGGATGGCGATGAAGAAGAATCAGAAAAGGATTGAAAAGGAATGGCAGAAGAGGATGCAGAAGAGGAAGGTAAAGAAGCAAAGTTGTTGGGTTGGCTCCAATCCGAGGGATGGTGATAAGACGGAGGTTGAGGAGAAGGATAGGAAGGAGGAAAGTCGGCAGGAGAAGACGAAGTGAAAGATGTTTGAGGAGGCGAAGAACTGGAAGGAGAGGAAGTGGAGGATTCTTCTCTCGCTTCTTCTTCCAACGTTAAACGCAAAAGTCCGCCATTATTGTTACTGCTGTTGTTGTTGTTCATCTGATGATAGGTTATGGAATGTTGTTGGTGACGATGTGAAAGACGAGAAGGAGAAGTAGAAGTGGTGGAAGAAGAGTGGCGGAAGAACAGAATGTCGCGAAGCTGTTCAACCTCTTCTTGGAGCTGTCGTTGACCAGCCACCAGTTGCTCCGTTATGCTGGTGAAGCTCTGTCGCATGTTCTCCATTTGTTGAAGAAGTATTTGCGGGTCCATTATAGCCAACTGCTGTTGTGGGGATGGTTGTTGTGGTGGCAGAGTGGGTTGCAAGGACAGAAGTTGGGTTCCATGCGGAGGTTCCATCATGGGTTGGAAAGGAGAGGCAACGGCAGAGGAAGACGAAGACGAAAAAGAAGCGGGAGGAGGAGGAGACGGAGAAGGAGTGAAATGAGAATAAGGAGGAGGAGACTGGGTTGGTTTTACGTTACTGTTGCTGTTGTTGGAATCGTCCTCCGGTAATGGTGAACGAGAGTAAAAGTGCGAAATGAGGAAAGGAGGAGCGCCGTCTTCATACTGAACGGTCGAAGAAGCAGAAGAGGAAGAAGAGGCAGAAGTTTGGTCGTTAGCAGCAGCAGCAGAAACGTTTCTCTTCTTGGGTCGCTTGGCTGAGGAAACAGAAGTTGTGGGAGAGGAGGAAGCAGGAGCTTCGAATCCATCGGAAGAAGAACCCTGGTTGGTTTCCGCGGGAGCTTTGCGGCCTCGTTTTCGTGGAGGCAGATCCTTGCAAGTGCTTTGCTGGTTGGTTGTTATACAGCGCCTGCATGGTCGCCCTTTAAAATATATATGTTATATCATTGTTATCATTCGTTTAAAAAAAAAAAACAACAAACTTCAACAACCACATAAGAAAAGAACAAACCTTCGTCACATGCTGCGTGAGCTCGTCTGCAGTTGGAGCAGGACTTTAGGACTCGCTGCACTCCTTTTTTCATCGTTGAGTCTCTTGGGGGAGCTAAACGGTGTCTTGGTCTGTTGCTCTCGGAGGTACGTTTGTTCGGGGGAAAGGAGAGGATGCCACCGTCTCTCTTGTTGTCCCTGAGTATTCGTGCTTTGGAAAAAAAAAAGTTTGGCCCTGCTCTGCTTTCGTGGTGGGTTACCTGCAAACTTCCATTCCCATTAATATAACCGTAATATAACGACAATATCTTCGATTGGAAAATTCCAATATAGGATTTTAAAATAACGATATCATCTCCTTTTCCTTCTGCCTTTAATATATTTTATCAACGAATGCCTCGTTCCTTTCGGTTTTTATACTTCGGCGGTTAGGAACACTAACCATAAAAAAAAATAAAAATAATAAAATAAAAATAAAATAAAATAAAATAAATAGAATAAATAAAAATATTGTTCTGTAAAGTTACATTATTTTATTTGTTGAATAAAAGTTTTTTTTGTGGCTTCGTTGTTTTAAGCCACGCTCTGGCCGTTCTTTTTAAAACAGTTTCAGCTTCTTCTTGTCTTGGGTGATCTTCCAAGCGGGTTGCTTGTAGAAGGCGGCCTTGTCCATGCCAAACAGCTTCTGGAACTCCGCATCCGAGAGGTAGCTCTCCTTCTTGGACTCATCCACGGAGGCCGGGTAGTCCCCGCTCTTCAGCTGCTCGTAGCTGTAGGTCTGGTCGTAGGCCTCCAAGATGGCCTCCAAGTTGGTGGCTCCGCCCGTGGCAGCGGCAGGCGGCACGATGGCAGCGGAGGCGGAGGGAGAGGCGCCGCCGGGGCCCTTCACCACCACTCCCTTTCTGCCGCCTTTGTTGTTGAGAGGGGTGGGCTTGTCCGCTTTGGCCACCCCGCCGCTGTCCGCAGCGGAGGACATGGTCTTCCACTCCTCAAACTTTTCCTGGAAGAGGACGGGCTCCTTGGCCTCGTTGATCTTCTTGAGGACGGCCCAAGAGGGGCGCTCGTGCTTTTGGTAGAGCTCCTTGACGGCCTTCTTGGCGTCGTTCTGGCGCTGGGCGTTGGCCCGCTTGCCGCACCAGACGTAGACCTCGGTGCCGCAGTCCAGGATCCAAACAAACTGGCTGTCCAGGCGGGAGCGGGTCAGCTTGCCTTCCATTGGCACCGCTTGAATGCCCAATACCCTTTCGTTTGAAAAAGTTAATGTCTTCTCTTAGAATACACCAAAGAATGAAACAAACCTGTAAAGGGTGTCCTTGATAGGAGGCGGCTCGACCTCCATCTTGGGGATGTAGGCCGGCTTGCCCTCCAAAGCCTCCCAAAACTCCTCCGGACCCTCCTCCTGCTCGTCCTCTATGACGGTGATTTCGGCCTTGCCTGCCCTCTGATACTTGTTCATGCGTACCGCCACGTCCATACCCTTTGTCCTCTTGCTGCGAGAGGCAGTCACGCCGTTCCAGGAGAAGATCTTGGAGCCGAGGTCCAGGATGAAGACGTCCGCTTTGTTCAAGGAGGCGGCGACGGGCTCCACCATGCGAGCGTGCAAACGGCCCTCCCGCTTACAGATCTGAATGAGTGACTTTTTGATGTTGGAGGCAGCAGAGGCAGCGCCTTTTTCCTTGCGGCTGACCGTTGGTGAGACGGCGGTGCTTCCTCCAGCGGAAGAAGGACCAGAACCTCCTCCAGTCTCGTTGGAAGCAGAAGCGACGGGAACGGTCGAGGAAGAAGAGGCAGTAATGGAGGCAGCCACCTCCTCAGAGACTTGAGCGGCAGAGGGAACGGTGATGCCTTTGCCTTCCATCAAGTCCAACTGAGCCTCCAAGTGCTCTCTCTCCTTGAGCTCCCTCAAAGTAATCTCTCGGAGCTCCATGAGCTCTGCCTCTACCTCCTTGCGCTCATCGTGGAGGGCTTGGATTTGCAGCTGATACATCTTTTGGCGCTCCTCGTGCTCTGTATTGAGGGCTCGCTCTTCGTTGAGCTTAGCCATAAACTCCTCGAGCTTCTTGGAGTAGGCTGTTTGCTTCTCGCTGTCGATCTCGTCTTCGCCTTCCAATCCTGTGGTTTGTTTGTTAAACAGACAAAGAACCGAAACAAAAACACAAACAAAAACACACAAACAAAAAACTTAACGCGAAGTGTACCTTCGTTGGCAAAGGAGGAAGGACCGCCCTGAGCAGCAACAACAGCCGACACCCTCGATAGCGTGGCCGGCAGGTCCGACATCTTGTTCTGCAGCAGCCACAGCTGCTCCTCCAACATGTCCACTCTGGCAGGGGTGGCATACTCCATGGTGGCCAGCGCCCTCGTCACCGCTGCCTTGACCTCCTCCTGCACGGCCGGCCTGAGCAACAGACGGAGCTTCTGCATGACCTCTGCGATGATCTCCTCCGTGTTGGTAGGGAGAGGAGCGGGTGTGGTGGCGAACTTGGCGGAGCATATCCGAATCTTCTCCACCACGAAGCGGGTCATCTCTCGGGTGGCGGTGATCCAAATGGAACCGTCCTCCTTCATGCGCTCGATGTTAGCCTCGCCTTTGCCTTCTTTCTTCACGTGGAAGCGGACGAGACGCGTGCTGAGGCGTTTGGAGACCACTTCGGTGGTCTCATCGAAGGAGAACTCAAGGATTTCTTTGAGCTGGGATTCAGAGAGGACAAAGCCTTCCAACTCGGTTTCCTCCACAAGATTCTTTTCGCGTTCGGCCTCTTCAAGCCTTTGGCCCAACATCATCGTTTGCATCAACTATGTGTTGTTGTTTCGTAAGTATTGAGTACTCATGTCCTTTCGCTGCAAAAGATAAAACAATAACAACAATAAGAGAGTTTTTACCGGAGAGTTGAGAAACAAGTTTTCCTTGTCAAGGGCTTCCTGCTTGGTGGCTTTAAGAGCTCTCTCGGTGCTGATGGATTGAGCCAATTCCAACTCCTTTTGGAGCTTGTTGCGCTCCTCCTCCACTTCTCGCTTTTTGTTGGCGCGAGAGACCACTTTGGCATGAACGGCTTGCTGTTGCTGGTCCAAGCTTTCTTTCTTGCGGGCGATACGTTGCAGTCTGTCCGTTTCTTTGTTGCGTTCGGCGTCTCCCAAATATTCCACCTTTTCACAGGAAGAGAAGGAGAAAAGGAAGAAGAAAGACATTGGTAAACTGCTTCCTATAGAAGAATACAAGAAAGAAAGAGTAGGGCACAAGAGAGAACGAGGAAACGGGAGAAGAGAAGGCAGAGAAGCAGAGAAGAGACAGTGGAGAAGAGAAAGGAGCGAAAGAGAAGGAGAGAGCAAATACGAACCCTAAGTCGAGTGCCAATCTTGTCTGTCAACAGCTGCTCCAAGCGTTCCTTAGCCTTGGACCACTCCTCCTCCATAAGGTCCTTCTGCTTCTTGATGAGGTCCAGCTCCTCGGCCTCCAGGGTGGCCAGGATCTGGAGGGCCACGTCCAGGCGGTGCTGCGTCTTCTTGAGCTCGTCCTCCATGGTGGCGACCTTGGCGTCCAGCTGCTCCAGGGGCATGGCGTTGTACTCCTGCCTCAGCTTGGCCAGCCACTGGGCCTCCTGCTCCTCCGTCATGCTGCCCAACGGGGCGGAGGAGACCGGCAGAACGACGGCGGTGCTGCTGGAGGAGAGAAGAGAGGCGGTGGTCGGCACGGCGGAGGAGGAGGAGGCGGGGGAGTCGGTGGTGGGCTCCTCCTTCTGGGAGGCGCGGGAGACGGTGGTGGAGACGGTGGCGATGGAGGAGGAGGAGGAGGTGGCGTCCACGGGGGAGGTGGAGGCGTTGCCGTCGCGAGGAGTGGTGGTGGCGGAGAGGGAGCGTTGCGGGGACACGCTGCGCCGTCTCTCACGCCTCTCCGTGCGAAGGCTCAGGCGAGAGGCGGCCGAGGGAGAGGGCGACCGGGGAGAGGGAGAGGCATCGGACACAGAGGAGGAGGAGTAGGAGGAGGAAGGGGAAGAGGAAGAGGAGGAGGAGGCGCTGGTGCTGTCGGTAGCGGTGGTGGTGGTTGTGGATGCCGAGGAAGAGGTGGTGGACGCGGCAGCGGCTTCTTCCTGGAGCCTGCGGCGTCTTCGTTCGCGTCGCGTGTCCATTGTTTTGGTCTCTTCTTTCTTTCTCTCTCTTCCTTTTTATTTTATTTTATTATTGAATTATATTTCTTTTTTTTATTATTTTTGTTGGTAATTTGTGACGAGAAAGACGTTAACTGTGGACGGCTTTTGCCCGCCACGAAGGCACAACAAGCAGCGCTTTTTCGGGCAAAAGCACGGGAGAGCTGTTCTTTCGTTGGGACGCTGCTGCAAGCCTGTTTTTGTCTGATGGAAACAAAACGAGTGGAGTGTTATTTGAAAAACCAACACGGGCCGTTTTCAACGGACAACATTGTTCTTTCTTGCTGAGGATTCGGGGAGAATCATTGGCGCCTCTCTAGACACAATCTTATTCCTTTTCGGCCTGGGCCAAAGTGCACCGTTGTCGCTTGCTGACGACATCGATGTGAAAACGATTGGTTCGATCTCTGAGATCTATTTGATTTCCAGTTGGTTCGGGGAATAAGTTGCGTGGAAATCAAACAAAGAAGCTAACGAAATTCGGTGCATCTTTCCGATGAAAACTCCAAAAAGGCGGATAACGCTATCCCTCATTTTTTTTTCCCGCCACAGCTGAAACAAATATTTTTACCCGTTAGCTTCCACCTTTTATTTTTTTTCGCTGACCTTTGAGTTTTTTTTTTTTTGTGTAACACACATAAAACGTTGCACATACCCACACACGCAAATACACATAACAACAAACACAAAAAATGGTGAAGAAAATCAAGAGCGAAGCCGAGCTGAACAGCGAGTTCGAGGCTGCTGGAGATAAGCTGGTACGAGATTTTTTTTTTTACAAGTGAGAGTCTTTAAGTGATCGTCATCGTTGAACTCTTTACTATTTTTTTTTTTTTAAAAAAGGTAGTGATTGATTGCTTTGCTGAGTGGTGTGGCCCTTGCAAGAGGATCGCCCCCTTTGTGGAGCAGCTCTCCAAGGAGATGCCCAACGTGGTCTTCCTCAAGATGGACGTCGATGAGGCCGATGCCTTGGCTGGCAAGCTCGGCGTCACCGCCATGCCCACTTTCTTCTTCTACAAGAACGGCAAGAAGGTAGGGGACATGTGTGGCGCCAACAACGAGAAGCTCAAGCAACTTGTACAGCAACACTCTGCTTAAACTCCCATCTCTTATTTTTTTATTTCTACGCATCACACAACAAAAAAACATTTAATGTGTTGAAAGAGATTTTCTCTCTCTTCACTTATGAACAAACTGATTTTTGATTTTTATGTACAAACTGCTCTAAGCACACAACCAATCTTTCTCCCCTCCTGTACAGCCGCTGAACTTTTAACCAAAGTCCTTTGGTCTTGCTCCTCTCTCTCCCTTCCTTGGCTCACTCAAAGAGCGCGTTGGTGCCAGCGGTGGGGGAGTTCTCGTGCAGCGGGTTGATCATGGCGGCCTCCAGGTTGTCGGACCCTGCCCAGGTGGCCGTGCCAGCAGCCGCCGCCGCTTTCTTCTTGTAGTACAGCCAGCTGGCCACGCCGGCCGCCGCCGCTGCCGCGCCCAGCAGTACCGCCCCGCCGGCCACGGCCCCGCCGATGATCCCCGCTTCGGGGTCGTCCTCGCCGCCGCCGTCCTCCTTCTCCACGCCATCCTCCTCCTCTGGCGGTGGGAAGAAGTCCGAAGAGGAAGAGGAGGCCTCTTCTTCAGACGAAGATGAGGAAGAGGAGGGTGGGGGTCTTTTTTTTTTGTGTAGTGTCGGTTAGTGAAGGTCTTTTTTTTTCAAGAGTCCAGCTGCCGGAGAGAAGAGAAGAGGAGTACGTACATGCAGAAGCAGGTATCCCCGTTGGCTTCCAAGGTGCCGTCGGGGCAGGGCAAGGCGGGCTGGCCCACGCAGGCCTCCTCGTCGCCCACCATCACGCAGGCGTCGTTCACGGTGCAGGGGTCGTTGTCGTCGCAGCCGGTGTGGGCCTCCACGCAGGCGCTCTCCACCAGGTGCTTGATCAGCTCCACCAGGTTGGACTCGGCGTCCTCTCCCTGGGTGCGGCCCAGGACGCCGCCGGTGGCCTCGCTGATGTTGCCCATGGCCCAGGCGATCTCCGTCGGGTCCGTGCGTGAGGGGATGGTGCCCAGGATAGGAGAGACGATGACCTTGTGTGCAGCGGCCACGTCCATGGCGTTGCGGACGGTCAGCCAGTCGGCCGCGTTGAGGACGCTTCGTTGGTTGGTGCCCAGTGGGGAGCCGTTGCAAGGGCCTTCGTCGGAGATGACGGTCACCAAGCGGACCGAGTTGGACCTCCAGGGATGGCGAGCGGCCACCATGGCGATGGCTGGACCCCAACACTCGTCGTTGTTGTTGCCGTCATCCACCGAGACCTCGTCCCTGGTGTCGCCAGAGGTAGGGAAGCGGCAGCCCCTGGAGGAGGAAGGCTTGTAAGGCTTGTAGTTGGGGTCATTGTCCGAGTCGACGAACGGGATGTAGGGCTCGTCCTCTGGGTCGGCAGGAGCGTAGAGCCTCGTCACGTCGCTGGAGAGACAGGTGAAGCGGTTCTCCTCATAGTCGGGATAGAAGTTGTGGCCGTAGAGCCAGGTGTCGTCGTTGTTCCACCAGGCGATGCCAAGCTGGAGGACCTCCGGCCGGTTGGTGTCCGGGTCTCTCACAAAGTCGATGCCGCTGTCTTGGAGCTCGTCCACGATGTTGTCAATGTGGGAGCAGAGCGTGCGAGCCTCGTCCTGCATGCTGCTGGAGGTGTCGAGCACGAATATGAGTTCCACTGGAGGGCAACTGGGCTTTCCCCCACAAAGCCCGCCTGCAAGCAAAACAAGCAACGTTGAATGCGTTAGTGTGAATGAGCAGGAGACAGAGAGAGAGAGAGAGAGAGAGAGAGAGAGAGAGAGAAGAGTAGCGACAGTACCAAAGCACAGAGGAGTGCTAGCTAGGAAGAGAAGCATCAGCAGAAGCATGTAAGGAGTGTTCATTCCTTCTGGTTTGTTACGCTCACGATGTGTCGCACAAAAATAAAATATAAACTGTATCTCGAAGTAATAGAAGTCAAGTCGGACTAGTTAACCAGATGTCGCTGCTTTTGTCGTTCTTTCTGTCGTGCCGTGTGTGGTGGTTAATGTCGCAGCTGCCCGAGTTTAAGAGCGCGAAAGGGCACAGACAACCAAAAAAATATTGGAGAAAGAGATAACGCTATCTGTTACTCCCCAATAATAAAACCGTTGCAATCATTTGATCTCCGCGAAAATATTCAAAACGCCAATCCAAAATCAGAAAAACAGTCGAGATTTACTATAAAAGGACAAACGAAGATCATTCGCTGCTCCGCGATTGGCTGAGCAATTTTAGCATTTATTGCCACCAGAGGGGAGGCCAAGGAGCAGGTGGTTGCCGGAGTTATCGGTCCGGTCGGGTCAAGGTGGCGGGAGGTTTGTTTCAGGTGAGCGGCGAACCAGGTTGCAGTAGCGCTGGTTATCAGAAGCAGGCAACGGTCACAATCAACCGGTCATTTGTTGAATTGCTGGGAAAGGCAGTTTCAATGCTGCTCTGGTTGAGCTTTTCCCTGTGCATTCTTGTTTTTCCATGGAGCGTAAGCAAACATAGTCGTTGTAGTCTACTCGGAAGAAGTTCGTTTCTGCGGTCTTCGTTTTTCTGCTTCCTCCGTTGTTTCGATGCTCCCAACAGGTGACCCCATGATTGGGTTGCTGTTCTATTTTTTGATGTTGTTCTCCACAAGGGAAGGCGTTAGGTTTATGCAGGAGCACCAGGAAACTTGGCTAATATTATTGCACAATAAAAAAAGAACAAACAAAACAAAAGAGATTAAAGAGTCCTTTGTGGGTGAAAGTGGTTCTTTTGCTACGAGCGAAGGTGTTTCCTTGTCTGGCGAAGAGACACAAACTCGTAACCTTTAAAAAATAAGGAGAAGGAACAACAGATAAGAACAATGGAGAAAGCGGTGGAGCGACGTGAAGAGGAGGAAACTACTTTCGGCGATACCTCAGAGGAGGAAGAGGACGAAAGCACTATCTCCGCCCTCACGAAACTCCTTCAACGCTTGCCTGTTACGAGCACCACCAGTGTGGGTGGCGCAGCTCCCGACTTGCCCACTGACCCCGGTCTGGTCGTGAAAGGAAGGGCCATCTCTCGGCTCCCTCTCACCTCTGCTGATGCCTCTTTCCTTAGCGCTCACGGACACCAAACACTATGACAATTCTTATGGCACTGACCATTCCTTTCCCTCCTTAAGCTCCTATGGCCGCAGTAAAAGAGGAGATTACGACGAGGACGGCGACGATGAAGAAGAAGATGATGATGCTGAAGATGAAATGTCTGTGCTCACGCTTCAAAGAGCAACGAAGAGGAACTGCTGTGAAAGGTCGACCAAGTGTTGGACCTATGGAGTGACTTGTCCAACTCAAAGCAGCATCCTGTGGGCCGCACGTCTTGTTCCGCTCAGTCTATTGCAAAAGGAGTATCTCTGCTATTGCAGTGCTTACTTGGCGGTGACTGTGCTCGTCTGCAACGTATCTTGGAGTTGGTTCTACATACACAGCCATCCAAGCTCTGCTCTAGTTACTTACCAGAAGACCTGGAGGATCTCGGCAAGCAGATTGCTCATTCTATTTCTGATGATCGGTGCGCTTCCTCCGAGAGTCTAGTTCAGACAGTGACTGTGCTCGTCTGCAACGTATGGAGGTGGTTGCAGCATGGGTCTTGGAGAAGGGTCTCAAGAGTATGCCAGCTGTTCAGGCGATTCTGGAGGCTGTCGTGAAAACGAACGCCACTCCCTCTCGAGCGCTCCAACTGCTGGCCGCCATCACACAAGCCCTCACGGAGAGAGAAGCACCAGCCGACCATTCATCCTCGTTTGGGAATGCTCATTTCGAAAGTACATGGCGCCAAGCTAATACTGGTACCACTTGCTTGTTCTTTCTTCACCAACCTTTGCATCTTATGGCAGAGAAATGGGAATGGTCAGACATCGAACATCACGTGATGGCTCTCCTTCATGCAACCAACTTCATCACTCTTCCTCATCGCCTTTCTATGGCCACCCACCTCTTATCCAGTGCGCCCCTTGCTGCCAGAGCCATCGCTCACGACACTATCGGTGCCATCCTCAACACAACGAAGGACTTCTCCTCGGAGCTTGAAACTCTCCTGATTCCTGCTCTAGCATTTTGTGCCTCTGTGGATGATGTTGAGCGGGCACACGAGGTGTGCAACGCGATAGTACGAGCTGTTGGCGTCGAGGAGGCTAATCGCTACCTCAATGACGAGCTCGGTGGGTGGCCTGCGTTTCAGAAGAAGCTCTTCTTGCTGCTTGCAGAGCCTTGCATTAAGGAGTTGGAAATGCTTGTGGGCAACGGCCCTCCAGCGTTCAGTTGGGAGCAGCCACACGCACAGTTATGTCGTGAGCCCTATCACTTCGCCAAAGAATCGGAGGAAGAGCAGCAGCTGTTGAGCTTTCTTAGGAGCACCCAGCAGTCAACCATAATTGACGGCTTTCATAGTTATAGCAGCGCACGTAGCTTTGCCGCGACTCACGCCAAAGGAGCGCCAAGCACACATGCATACTCGGCAACATTCGCAGCAAAAGCTCGCTATGGAGACTATTGCGTGGTGGTGGTGAAGACGAAGGAGATGTATAAGCAAGAAAGGAGCGCCTACAAGAAGCGCTGTGCTGAGCTGGCAGCTCTTCGTGCTCGTTTGGCCGCCACAGACGAAGCCAAAACGGACCAGTAAAAACGGAGAATTGCAGAACAATACTCACAATATCGTGGATGCAAGCTGGTGAGCGGTTAGCGCTGTCTCCACGGTATTGTGAGTATCGTTTTCCGTTGGTTGCCGAGAATAAACAAAGAACTTCTGTCTTATGAAGCACGTCCCTGCAGAGAATACGAAAGGAGATAGAATGAGAGAAGAGACCTGAGGACAAATTATAGATGGCAGAGAAAGAAAGAGTACAAATTATTCGGTTTGGACTTAAACGTTAATAAAGCATGCGAAGCCACGAGAGAAGAGAAAAAACATTTAAAACAATTCATTTAAACTGAAGAAAAAAAAATAGCAGACTTATCTTCTTTGGGTGTTGCGTCTCAAACACAAAAGTGGTCAGCCAAAAAGGGTTGAAGAACCTTGCGTGAAGTCTTGACGTTTCCTTGTGTAAATACAGAAATAAAAACGTCGCTGGAAGAAGAAGATAACTTTTCTTTCCACTTGTCGTTTTCTTCAAGATCCAACAACTCTCCTTCGTCACATAATGCTGTCTTCACGTGCTTGAACAACTCTTTCATCTCCTGTCCTTCGCAGTAGATCACCAATTCTCTACAAAAGTCCTCTTCTTCTTCAAGAAAAAAACTTGTCATGACGAGAAGCAGATGTAACGCTCTGTGCCTATAGTACTTTGCCAATTCCACAATCACGTCTTCTTGTTGTTCTTCCGCTCGTTTGAACCATTGCTCCACGCTTTGACCAAACGAGCTTATGCCAACCACCAACTTCTTTTTCGTTGTGGAAGAAGGAAGAAGATGGGATAACGATGGCGCGAGTTCAAAGTCCCATTCTTTGTAGTCTTTACGAAGCAGTTGATTGCTGGTGAGAGAAGAGACATCGAACTTTGCTTTTTGTAGATGTTGAGCTAAAGCATCGAAAGCAGGTAACGAAGAAGAAGACGAGGAGGAGGAGAAGCGTTGTTTTAAGGAGGAGAAAACTTGGATATCTCGATCGGTGCATCGCCCTGCGTTAGGGTTGAAGTCTACGGTGTCTAAGGCGATGGTGCCTGCCAATAGTTTGGCTAACACATCGTCCAACAAAGTTTCCGCTGCTCCTTCCTCTGCTCCCGTAAGACATATTAAGAGAAGGCAGAAAAAAAAAGAAACAACAAGAAAGGAAGAAAGAAATGACGATATTGAGAGAAAGAAACAAACCTTGAAGAAGCTCCTCAGCAACAAGCGTACACGCAGAGCCTACTTTGGCAATAACACGCCGTTGCACGGATGGGCCATAAAGTCCTTCATCCTCATGATGGTCCACTATCTCTTCGACCACGTCTGCGAACTGCGTTTGTCCCTTTTCCAACTTGTTGTGGTCTGTCATCACAAAACGGACCTGTTGAACCGAATGAAAGAGGGACGTCAAGAAGGGAGAGAGAGAGAGAGAGAGGAGAGAGGAGAGAGAGAGAAGAGAGAGGAGAGAGAGAGACAGAGAAGAGACAGAGAAAGAGAAAGAGAGAGAAAGAGAAAGAGAGCGAAGAAGGAGAGGGAGAGAGGAGAGAGGAGAGAGAGAAGAGAGAGGAGAGAGAGAAGAGAGAGGAGAGAGAGAGAAGAGAGAGGAGAGAGAGGAGAGAGAGGAGAGAGAGGAGAGACAGAGAAAGAGAAAGAGAAAGAGAGAGAAAGAGAAAGAGAGCGAAGAGGAGAGGGAGAGAGGAGAGGACAGGAGAGAGAGAGAGAGAGAGAGAACGAAAGAAGCAGCGAAGCAACGAACGAGAGAAGAGAGCAGAGACAGCGACACAACGAGAGTAGAGCAGAAGCACAGAGAGCAAAGACACAGCGACAGACACAGAGAATAGACAGGAAAGAGAGAGAGACCTTGATGCCAGCTTTCTCGAACGATGAAAGCAGAGAAGAGAGGTCAACCTCATCCACAAAAAGCACGGAAGGGAGCTCCAGGCCAGCCTGGCGAAACAACCAAACGGACTCTGTGCGAAACGCCAGCTCCTCTCTCGGTATGTTGAACACCGGCAGGTAAACGTGTGGCCCCTCCTCTTTGCAGGAAGGCAGAGGGTAGAGGGAGCGAAAGAAGGCGTGCAGCAGGCTGGAGACCATCGAGTCCAGATCGGAGGCCCTGTTGCCCATCACCAGGTGGAAGCAGCGAGGAAGCGGAGAAGGAGTGGAGGAGGAGGAGGAGGAAGAAAGGGCTGCTAAGAGAGTTTCTTTGCCTTTGGCCAGAAAGGCATTCAGGCCAGCTATACCACCACTACATCCGCTGCTGTCCATCTTTGGATTCTTTTTTGTCTTCACAACCACTCTACAGTGAAATGACCAGGTTCGAAAACTGTCCATCTGACAGGGGAATGCCAGCACTCAAGGCGGTGAGGAGCTTGGCCACACCAAAAAACAACCCTTAAAAATATCGGGAAAAATTATTCGTGAATATCGATTGTTTGAACAATTATTTTTTGCGCTGCAAAAAATTCTATTTCACGACGACACGTGAGTTTCTCTGATACCAAAGTGAACAGGCGAGAGAGAGAGAGAGAGGAGTTGGATGTCCTCTGGCCTCCTCCTGCCTGCAACCTGCTTGGACTTGAGCAAGAGGTACATCATGCCCCCTGATACTCACTCAAAGAGTGGTATGCCCGCGATGGAAGGGGCGAGCAAGTTACATCGGAAAAGGGGATATGTGCGAGATAGTAGGGTAGTAGGATGGTTGGGGGTATCCCTATGGATAGAACGGAAGGGTGCCGAACATGAGGAAGTGTTTTCGGGTCGAGAGAGGGAGAAGAACTCCGAGTGACATGGGAAGAAGAGGCGAAGAAGGTCGGTTTTACTTCCTTGTTATTTTTATTGGGAGTTTTTTTTTGGTGTAACAAAGTCCACAGCTATGGGGAGAAGCGGCCAAAAAAAAAACACTCCTAGTGATGAAGAAACAAAGATCAGAGTTACGTTAGTAAGCTTCCAGGAGCCACAAAGGAAAAAAAACGAGAACATCGTTTTGAGAGGGGGAAAAGCCAAGTTCCATCAGTAGTTTTGTTATCTTCACAAAAATAAACATCAGAAGGTTAAAGACATGTAATTGAAGAATAAAATCATCATATGGAACATAAAAACATATGTGAGAGAGAGAGAGAGAGAGAGAGAGAGAGAGAGGGAAGGGGGGGCAGCACTAGAAACCTTCTTCGTCTTCTTCTTTGTTGTTTTGTTTTTTTATTGTTATATTTGTTTAGAGATTAAGGTGGTACCTTAAAACGTCGACACAATTTGTACACAAAAACTGCATTCGTGCTGCACCATTTGTGCTGCTTATCAGCTGTCATGCTTTACATTCCTTGAATTCCTGAAAAAAAGCAAACGAAAAAGAAAAACTTTTGGATTAAATCCGTTCACGCGATGCCCACTTTTCGATTCGTGCAAGGTTTAAAAAGAACCTTTACCATATTCCTCTCTCTTCACATTTTTTTTTTCTTTGCCACTTGTTTTGATTATTATTTTTTTTAAAAAAAGGGGATCCCGATGAGAGCCTCTTTGCGGACCTGAAGCCGCTGAACAGCTTCTCTGAGGAACAGTTTCACGAGTTCATTTCCTTGATCATGCGTTTTATGGGCGGTGGAACCTCTGAGGCCTTCATGGAGGGCGTCTCTGAGTTTGCGGAGAGCAACGGCATCAGCTTGAACGCTCTGAAGAACACGCTGCGTGGCGCTTTGGTCATATCCTTTTTGCAATTTTCTTTCTATGTTTGTTTTTTGATGTTTCTTTCTTCCTTGTTGTTTCCTTCTTTGTTGTCGTTTCTTTCGTTGTTTCTTGTCGTTTGTTTCTTTGGTTCTTTCTTTCTTTCTTGTCGTTTCTTGTCGTTTCTTGTCGTTTCTTTCTTGTCGTTTCTTTCTTGTCGTTTCTTTCTTTCTTTCTTTCTTTCTTTCGCCTTGTGTTGCTTTAGTTTTTTTGTTTCTCGTTGTCATGTCTTTTGAACGAAACACGTTTCCTTGACATCACCATCATTCTGCACTTCTTCAAAGGAGCTCTGAAAAACAATCTAACACCTGCCTACGTGAAGGAAGACCTCGTGCAGCTCGGCATTGCGGAGGAGAAGGCGGAAGAGGCGGCCCAACTGTGGAAGAGCCACTTCATCAACATATCTAGAGCGGCCAGCAACTCCACTCTTATGGTCAATGAACTTGTCGACCTGGAGTGGCGCTTTGGAGGTTAGTATCCTTTTTGTTTTTTTTTTTTTCGTTCCTCTTCTTTTTCTCTCTCTTATGTTGCCTGCTTCCTCTCGTATCTCTCCATTATACTATTTTTAAATCGTGTCTTTCTTATGCTTGGTGCGAAACAGTGACATCAGCGACGAGCGAGGTGTTTAGGGTGGGCACGTCGTTCTTACAACTGAAATTGGCCCTCAACAAGGGAGGAGACAAGACCGAATATGTGAATATGGGTACCTCAACTCTCCTTGTTCTTCTTGTTCTTGTTCTTCTTCTTCATCATCATCTTGTTCTTCTTCCTCTTGTTCTTCTTCTTCCTCCTCCTCCTCTTCTTGTTTCATGCAAGCCTGACTTTGTATTTTGATCATTCAGAATTGACATTACCACAATTTTATCAGTTTTTCCACGAGATGGAAAAGGCCAAAATGAACTTGGACTTCTTTTCTTGAACTCCCTTTTTTTATTTCCCATTCCCTCTGCCCAACTGCTGATCTTTGTATGAAACCGAACCACAACAGCAAAAAACCGAAGCCAAGCAACATGCTAGCGCCTCGCAATAAAACAAAAAATTAAGGAAAAACTCGAACCCAGGTGAGAGTCGAACGCGAGGAGCGCAATGTCTACAAAAATTTATCAACTAATAGGATAGATTGTAAGCGCGACTCGTAGGATGTTTGTTGAGGAAGAAACGAAAATAATACGATAATACGATAATACGATAATAGGATTCCGAACAACCAAAAAATAAAACAAAAGAAAACAATCAATAAAGAGAGAAAAATGCAGCCACCCAAGAACCCAACCAACACGCTACCTGACGGTGTATCGCCAGCAGCCGAAGACTCTTCTCCTTCTCCTTCTTCTTCTTGTTTTCCACCACCGGATGATACTAATAATCCCTTCACCGGCGCCAAAACGCTCTTTGGGGCCTTCTCCTGCCTCCCCACCGAGATCCTCCTCCACATCTTCCAGTACCTCACCCTGCGGGAGGTGGCCTGCTGCCTCTCCACCCTGAACTCCCAATGGCACGCCCTCACCGACGACAACTCCGTCTGGCGCATCCTCCACGCCGCTCACTACGCCCGCTACACCGCGCAATGGCGACAAGCCGTCTCTCTCGTGGCCTCCACCTCTGCTTCGTCTTCTTTTCCTTTTGGCTTCACGTTTTCTTCTTCTCCTTCTTTCTCTCCTTCTTCCTCCTCCTCCTCCTCCTCCTCTTCTTCCTCTTCTTTCTACAAAAGAGCCTTTTTGAGCGAGTCCAACTGGAGGAGAGGCCGCTGCAACGTCAGGGTCCTGAGGGACGCCCATGGCGTGCAGTGCGTTCACCTCCTTGAGGAGGAGGAGAGGGAGGACGGGAGAGGCGTGAAGCTGCTCAGCGGCAATCATGAGGGCTTCATCAAGGAGTGGGATCTCTCCCCGCCTGCTCCCGACCAGACAAAGGACCCCTTTCCCATCGAGGCGGCGGAGCCCAAGACGAGAGAGGTGAAAGCGCATAGGAACTGGGTGAGGTCGTTGCAGATGCATACCACCGCGAGGAAGGTGTTTAGTGGGTCCAATGACCATTCGATCAAAGGTGAGTCGCTTTTATTTGTCTCTCTCTCTCTTATCTTTTATCTCTTCTCTCATCCCTTTTCTCTATATGCTTATATTTCTTTCTATCTTTCTTCAATTCCTTTTAACTTCTCTCTCTCTCTTTCTCTCTCTCGCTCTCACTCTTCCTTTGTCTCCTCTCTCTCTCTCTCTCTCTCTCTCTTTCTCTCTCACATCCCTTTTCTCTCTATCTCTCTCTGCTTCTGTTTCTCTTTATCTGTCGTTTGCTGGTTAACTCTTTTATATTGATTTCTGATGCCTCTCTATCTATCTGTCAGCGTTCGACTATGATACGTTTGAAGAGAGAGCTGAAATCACTGCGCATAACGGGATAGTACGGTCCATTCACTTGCATCAACCAACCAACCGTTTGGTGTCGGGCTCAAATGATACTACGGGTTCGTTATTCAAACTCTTCTTGGCCAGTAAACTTATCCTACTAACCCTAAAAAATGCCTGTTCCGTTCTTCGTTCTACTCTTTCCGTCTACTCCTTTTTTTTTCTGTTCTTTGCTCTTTATTTTTTTAATCTTACTCGTTCATCTCTTCTTTCTTTGCTTGTGTACTGCTCTGTTCTCTTCTACTAGTCCAACTGATCGATGTGGAGACGATGCAAAATATCTCCTCCTTCACGGGCCACACCAAGCTTGTCCGTTGCGTCCGCTTCGCCTCCTTTGGTGGCGGCAAGGCCCTTCTCTCTTGCTCCGAGGACGGCACCGTGCGCTGCTGGGACAGCTCCTCCGGCCAATGCGTCTTTGAGTTTGACTGCCTGGTACCCGGAGGCATCTGGTCGATGGGAGAGGAGAATGCGATTGTTGCTATAGGCACTGGGCCGTTTGGCTATACAACGGAGAGCCTGAGCAACGTGCAGGTGTGGTCTTTGCATCAGGGACGAGTTCTCTCTCATCTTGCTCCTCACAAACAAACGGTCTTTTCTCTTCACTTTGAGTCAGACAAACTTGCCACAGGTATTTAGTTTCCCTCTCTTCTCTCATATGCAAAAGGTTCTCTGCTCACATCACCATGATACCAGCATCTGGCGATGCTTCCAAAGTATGGTTCGACGTATCCAGCCGCTTTGAGGATGCCTCCAGCAAAGTCCCAGAGAACTACCAGCTCGCCATGCCTGCATGCCACGGCCGTCGTGGGCTGCTGCTCTCCATCCGGTTCTCCCCTTGGCGCCTCGTCTCGGCCAGCGACGATCGCTCCATAGTGGTGTACGATTTCAGCACTGCCCATCCAGAGCACAATTTGCCCACAGGTTGGGAAGAACCACGGACAAACTCCGAAAGTCTGTGATTGGGTGAAAAATGGGAATAAAATGTGAAAAATAGGAAAAATGAGTTTTTTCCATCCGGCCGGTTTGTTGTCGACAGCTGACCGAAGCAAAAAAAAACCCTCGAGAAATCAATGCGAGGAGAAAAGCGAGAAAAAAAGGCAAGACAGCAAGAAAGGAAGAAGAAAGAAATTTGGAAGTGGTGGAGGAGCAGAAGGAAGAGATTTTTTTTTTTTTCGCTGCGACGCGTGGCTTGTTCTTTTTCGCTGTTGCTCATCATGTAACTTTGCGGTAGTAACAGCAAGGGTGCGAATTGTTTCCTTTTTTTTCACCCCCTCAACTGTGGTTTTTTGAATCACGTTGTTTTCAAATCTTAAACGTCTTTTTCTTTATCCTCAGGAACAAGCACGTTCTCGGTCGACCTCGCGATTTTTGCTGCCACACCGTGCTAAAGTCTACAGTGGGTACGAGTTCTTCGATCTGGTCATCGAAAAAAAAAATCCAACGACGAGCATCCCTGGGAGTGGGCAAGCGAGAAAAAATAAAGTCAGGTGCGCGGGGGAAGAGGGTGGAGGATGCTGTAGGTTAGGGTTTGGCGGTTAGGGTTGTTACCGGATAATTCCAGGAAGGTTCCGAAGTAGCCGTTTGACTTTTTTCTGGTGTCCGTTTCCCGCGCTTCATTTTTTCGCTGGGCAACTTGTAAAATGTCCCTGAGGGTTAAAAGGGATTCGCATGGCATCACCCCATTGGTTGATTAAAACTCCGTTTGTGACTCCGTCCTCATACATAAAAACGCCCACTTTTTTTCCTCCACTTTTTCTGTTTCCTCGTTTGACACAACGCATGGTGGACACGTAGGCAAGCCTTTGGGGGTCAGGTAAAGCATTGAAAAATTCCTCCGCTACTTTTCCCTCCCTAATTTTTTTTTCCCGCCTTTTGGTTGAGCAGTTTTTTTAAGGTCGACGTTAATTTTTTTCTTTTGGTTTGGAAAAGAAAAAAAAGGGTAGAGAGAGACAACCGTTCGCTACACAGCGCCTCTTCACCAGCTATTGCACCACATCACACACACAACGCTTTGCGGATTGGTTGGAGCTGATTTTTTTTTTCAAACCAGGAAAAAAAAAAACGAATCGAAATCATCTTGAAAGGCGGTTTTTCGTGCACATATCTGTCCCCCTTATTTATTTTTGCACCTGTTTGATTGGATAGATATCATCTTCATCGCTACTCTGAATCTATTTTCATCTTCCGTCCAACACATTCACATCGTCTCACCGTCCTCGCTCGAAGAAATCGAAAATCACGTTCAACACGAATCAAATGGATCAAGTTGTGGAGGATGCTGCCACATCTTCCACCGCTACTACACAACAACAAACGGAGCACCAACCCATTAACTCGGAAGACGGCGCTGCTATCGCGGCGCAGGCCAACGGGGAGGGCAATCACAACGACACCAACCACCAGGATAAACCAACGGTTGGGGAAGGAAATGTACAGGAAAAGGTTCATACCTTCTCTTTTTCCTCCCCACTCTTTTTGTTTGCACTTCTCTCCCACGCTACTTCTCTCTCCTGCAAAGCCAATAAACGGCCCTCCATTGGAATTCGTCATCCCTTTATTTCATCTACTTTTGCTCTCGTTTCATCTTCATTCTCTTTCGCCTGTTTTGCTCGGTTGCTTACTTTCTGTTTATTTTTCTTTCTTTCTTTCTTTGTCTTCTCTTTTTTCTTTGTTTGCTTTCAGGTAACGCTTCCCAAAGGAACGAAGGAGGCCGTGCTTAACGCGGATCAAGTTGCACAACTGAAGAACAAAACGCAAAAAGGCTATGCCTGGGTGCCTGTTCTAGCAACGCCAGAACCACAGAAAGAGGAGGAGAAGTCAGTGCTTGGCAAGCGGCAACGGAGAAAGACAAATTTTGCAGACTATGTCTCTCCCGATGCAGCTGCAGTAAGTCTCTCTCTTTCCTCTCTCCTCTCTCTCCTCTCTCTCTCTCTCTCTCTCTCTCTCTCTTGCCGCCCATCCCTCCTGACTGGATATACTAGGTGCGGTCTCCTCCCAGCAAAAACAACACAACGAAAAAGCCAAAGTCAGAACCCGATCCAAGCAAAATTCAAAAACAGAAGAAACTTGAAGAGACGCTGCGTGAGCTGCAAAGCATTGAAACAAAACTCAGTGCCTTGAAAGCACTGGAAACAAAACAACCATCACCTGCTTCTTCTTCGGCACCCGCCACGTCCAAAACCAGAACTTCACGGTCTACAGCACAAGCAACAACAGCACCCAAACGAACTCCCGCTAAACGTGGGGGGAAAGGCGCCGCTGCAACTACGGCAGCCTCGGCAACAAGTGCCGCTGTGGAGAGTCCAGCAGCACGGCCGAAACAACAAAAAGAATCGCGCAAACGGGTATGTCTTCTCTCCCTTTTGCTTTCATTATCTTTTTTTTTTCCTCGCTGACTTTTATTTGTGTTATTTTTCGATAGAAAACACCAGCAACACCAACAACTACAGCTCAGACACCTGCACGAAGAGCGCAGCGGCCACGTCGCAAGTCCAACCGCTATGTAGACAACGCCGACGACCAAACCTCCCTCAGCTTCGCTCTCAAGGAGTGTCAGAAGCTGTTGCGCGTGCTAATGAACCATCGCTACGGCTGGCCCTTCAACCAACCAGTCGACCCAGTGGCCCTCGGCATTCCAGACTACTTCACTGTCATCAAGCATCCAATGGACTTGGGCACCATCAAGTCCAACCTGGAAGCTGCTCTCTACGACAATGAAGATGACTTTGCGGAGGATGTGCGGCTGGTTTGGAGCAATGCCTTGCTGTACAATCGGCCTGGTTCGGATATTTGTGTTATGGCTTCAACTTTGTCGGACTTGTTTGAGACCAGATTTGAGAAGATCAAATCGAAACTCGAAGAGAGTACGCTCCGCTCTCCTCTGCCTCTCCTCTCCCAGAAGCTGACCCGTGAATTTTTCATTACAACAGAAGAGGAAAGCATCAAGTCAGGAATGGAAGAAACAATCAAAGAGCTGCGCAACTCTGTCGCCTCCGTCAAGCAGGAACTGGCGAAAGTCATGCGACAGAAGGTTGCCAACGGCAGCAGGAGCAGCGGCGGTGGCAGCTCTCGTTCCAGCAGCAAACAACAGCACAAACCGAGCAACAAACCAATGACCTTTGAAGAGAAGAAGGAACTGAGCATGAACATCAACAAGCTTCCCATGGAGGCGTTGGGGATGGTTGTGAAAATCATTTCAGAGCGCATGCCAGAGCTGGCGGCCTCTGGCGAGGAGATAGAAATAGAGTTGGACGCTCTCAATACTGGCACTCTTAGACATCTCGAACGATACGTCGCCTCTGCATTATCAGGCACCAATGGAACCGGAAATGGGAGCAGTAAAAGTAGGAGCAGCAGCAGCAGCAGGAACCGATCTCGTTCGCGGCGCAGAGGTTCTCAAACAACAAGCAAGTTGGAGGCAGCCAAAGCCTCGGAGAAGGGCACTTCGGAAAAGATTGCGAGTGTGGAGCAGCAAATTCGGGAGTTGACGCAAAAGACGCAAGCTATTACCAACAAGGCCTATGTGGTGGATGACGGACCCATCACAGCAGCCGAGTTGCAAAAGAGAAGCTTGCAGCAGCAAGAGCAGGAGAAGAAGGAAGGGAAGAAAAAGAAGAAAAGGGAGAAGAGAACAGCGGAAGAAGAGGAGGAAGAGGAGAGCAGCTCTAGTGATAGCAGCGACAGCGAGAGCGACAGCAGCGAGTCGAGCTCCTCTGACTCGGACAGCGATAGCACCGACTCGAGCGACACCGAAAGCGAAGAGAGGGACAGCAGCAGCAACAACAAGAACGGAGGAGAGGGAACAGGAGGAAGTGGTGCACCTACTTCCTCTTTGGTCTCTTCTTCCTCTTCTTCTTTGACTTCTCCTCTTTCCTCCTCTGCATCGAAGGAGGCTGCTAAAGGTAAACCTCGGTGAGAAGAGATTTGTTTTTCCTTTTTTTTCTGTCTTTTCCACCAAGTGTTCTTACCGCCTGCTTCCCTCTCTTCCTTTCTCTCCTATTCTTTTCTTTCCTTACCTCTTTCTCTCCACTCGTTCTTTCTCTTTCTATTCTCTCCTTTATCCCTTATTTTTGTTCCACCCAAAAATAATGCCACTTTTAGCCAATCTCTTCGCCTCTCTTCAACATCATCTCTGACAAAAAATCCCCTCCAAACCAAACCCTCAAAAATACTTAGCAGTCTCCAACCCTCTGATGTCTTCAGCGAGCGCCACAACAGCAACGACGAGTAGTTTGTCTGCTTCTAGCTCACTCATCTCTTTTGGCGTGTCTTCTTCGTCGGACGGCCCCATCAAAGCAGCTTCCTCCTCTTCATTGTTGTCTGCCACGACGGACTTGATGACAACGCCTACACCGGCTGTTGCAACGGCGAAGGACGAAATCACCGCTCCTCTTCCGGTCGCTTTACCCGCTTCCATCGATACTCAAACAAAGGTTCTTTTCTATCTAATATTTTACGCTGTATGTCTTCTGTTTTTCTCTAACTTCCTTTTTTTAAAAAACAAAAACAGGTGGTAGAAATAAAAAATGTAGAAGCATGGAGCGAGCTAAGCGCCGACGATGAGACCTCTTCCTCTTCTTCCTCTTCTCAGCAACAAGGAGACAAAACGTGGTCCGCCTTTCAAACCCGCAAAATGATCAACAAGAAGCGCGAGGAGGAACGTCTCCAACTGGAAGCCAAGCGAGAGGAAGAACTTAGGCAACAACGTCTCAAAATGGAGGAAGAGCGCCGCTTGGAGGAGGAACGTCGGCGGAAAGAATACGAAGCCGAGGAGGAGCGAAAGAAAAAGTTGGCGGAGGAAGCGGAGCTCGCAGCGCAGAAGGAGAGGGAGAGGCTGCGCGCGCAGGCCAAGTTGGAGAGGGAGAGGGTCACACAGACGGTCAATATGATGGAGCAGACCATGATTATGGCTTCGTTCGAGCAACAGGTCGCGACCTCTTCTACTTCCAACATTGTGGCGGCAGTTTCTACATTGGAAGTTGCAAAGTTGCGGCGAAAGGACCTTTTATCATCGTCACGAAAACAACACGAAGAAAACGAAACAAATGGCAATGGGCATGGAAATGTTGAATCAAATGGTGGTGATGGAGAGGAAGAAACCGAGAAAGGAGCGGATAGCATGGATGTGGAAGAGGAACGGAAGGAGAAAAAGGAGGAAGAACCAAAGACAACACCAACACTGAACGGAAGGAAGCCATCTTTGCCGTCGTTGAAAGGATTAAACATGAGTCTTGGCGGAGGCATGCCCTACGGCTTTGATTGGAACGATGGAGGGGACATGGAGAAGGCTGCCTTTGGCTTGGGCGGCGGCGGCCAAAGTCGACGCAGTGGAGATGGCACAGAAGGAGGCGATGACCAAGTGGCCATTTGAGCCATCACAATCATTCTCTCTTCCCTTTTGGCCGACTCTCTTTTTTTTTCCCCGATCCAAAAAATTACCAAGAAAATAGTAGAAATACTCCTCATGTAAATTTAATCAAAATATGCAAACAATGACTACTATGTGAATTATGTATAAAATGTTGTGTATGCATAGAATGTAAAGAATTTGCGATGATATGTTAAATTATTCAAAATATGCAAACAATGATTACTATGTGAAATGTTCCGTATGCATAGAATGTAAAGAATGCAATGGGATAATTACCGCCAAAACCAAAAGGAAAAACGACAAGAAAGAAAAGCAAGGAGGAGGAGAGATGAACGTGGATCCAAAGACCTCGAGCTGTGGTGGTGGTGGTGGCAGCAGCAGTGCGGATGAGGCCGGAGGCTCCATTGGTGAGAAATATGACCTGGAGTTAGAGAGGAGGGTGCGGAAATGGTTGTTTACAGTTTTGTCGGAGAGTGACGGGGACGACGACGATGACCAAGCACGGAGCGCCTCTTTGAGAGAGCTGCTTCATGACGGTTCTTTGTTGTGTCGGTACGCTTTTTCTCTCCCCTTTTCTTTCTTTTAAAAAATTACAAAATAAATCTGATTTTTGATTTCTTTTCAGTGCTGTAAATAAGATTTGTCCAGAGATTGTTCCTCGCATCCATTCCTCCTCTCTTCCGTTCAAACAAATGGTTTAAAACTCCTCTTTCGTCGCGCGTTCTCCCTCTCCCTTCTTCTCTCTCTCTCTCTCTCTCTCTCTCTCTCTCTCTCTTCGTGGTTTGCTGCTCTACCAAACTAAATAAAACCAAAAGGAGAACATAAGCTCCTTTTTGCAGGCATGCGAGCGGTTAGGCTTTCCACAGACAAACCTGTTTGTCACGCTTGATCTCTTTGAGGGCAAAGACATGATGAAAGTTTGTTTACCGTCTTTCCTCTTCCTTCTCCCTCCTTTCTCGTTCTCTCTTTGCTCCTTCTCTGCTACTCTGCTTCTCTCTTTCTTCATAGTCAGTTTTAAACAATCACAAATAACTTTCTTTTTTCTCACTTTAGGTGTTGAAAACATTGAACATTCTTTCTGTGTATCATCAAAAGCATGGCACTGTCGCTTTGTTCGTTTGCTCTCCTTTTTTTTTAAAGTTCTACTCTACGTCTTGAACTTCTCTTGTTTTCGTAACACTCATCATCCCTCTCTCTCTCTCTCTCTCTCTCTCTCTCCTCTCTTTTAGATCAAGTCTAACAACAACAAGTGATGCTCCACTAAGATACTCTCGCCGTAGACTGTCGTCTTTACCACCTCCTCGTTCTGCATCCTTCACATCAGCATCAGCGTCTCCTGCTTCCCCTTCTCCTTCTCTCGCTTCCTCCGTCACTTCCTCTCCTCTCTTATCTCGTTCCACTCTTGCTCCTTCGTCTTCTCCTCTTGCCATTGCTACTGTCACCAAAAACACTATTCACAACACGAACAACAATACCAGCCCAGCAAGTTTAAGTGCAAGTTATAATAGCAACCACCTTTCTCTTTCTTCTTCTGCCTCAAAATTACCTTCTGTCACCAGTTTGACGGAAGACATCGCCACAAAAGCAGAATTCAAGTACTCTGCCGAGTTGGAGCGAATCGCTTGCCATTGGTTGGAGAGCACTTTGCAACGAGACCTCTCGCAACCATCTTTCATTCAGTGTTTAAAGTCCGGAGTTGTGCTTTGCGAGTACGTCACATTGTTTTTTTTCTTTGGAAAATAACTCAGCGATCTTGTTTCTCTCTCAGGTTGGTTAATACCATAAAACCAGGTATCATCTCGAAAAAGATTCATGCCAGCCAGATTCAGTATCATCAAATGGTTTGTTCATTTGTCAACCATTGCTGAAGAAAGAAAGTGATGAGGATGAAGCAAAAGAAAAAGAAAAAAAGAAACATACATGAGAAGAAAACTCATCTCTCTCCCTCTCCCTCTCTCCCTCCCTCTCCCTCCTCTCTGCAGGAAAATATTGAAAGCTATTTGAATGCATGTCGGGAATTGGGTCTGCGTGAGAGTGACCTTTTTAACACCACTGACCTTTCTGAAGAAAAGGACCCTGGCTTGGTATTTCCTTCTTCCCATCCTCCTTCTTCTTGCTTTGCTATGCTCTTTTGCTCTCCTTTCCGCTACTTCTTCTTGCTATCGTCATCGTTCATTTTTGCTCTGTTATCTTTATTTTTCTTATTAATATGATCGAGCGTAGGTTATCAATAACATAATAGTGTTAGGAAACAAAGTAAGAACGTTTGACTTTTACAACGGACCTCAAATTCAGAAGTCTCATTCTGCAAAGAGCCTCTGGTCTCAATCTCTTGTCATGACTGAGTTTTCGGTTGATGCTTATGAAGAACCATATGAGGTCGCTGTCTATCCTGTTCTCTCTCTCTCTCTCTCAATATGAAACTGTTTCCTTATCTTTTGTTGTTTTTCGATCAGACTTTAGAGCCACGAGAAAAAGAGTTGGTGGATTGGGTTAATCACCAGTTGAGCAAATTTATTTCAAGCGAAAGCTCTCCGCTTCGCCCAATAACGAACATTACTTCTAGCCTTCGTTCTGGCGTTGTTTTGATGCACCTTCTTCAGGTTCCTCCTCCTCCTCCTCCTCCTCCTCCTCTTCTCTCTCTCTCTCTCTGTTTTCTTCTCCATTTAAGCTTTAGCCTTTCATGAGAATATTAATTATTTGAATGCTCAAAGGTGTTAACAGGACAAACGGCAGATATGTTCGAACCGGAGCCGAAGTACTTGTGGCAGTATATTCGCAACGCTTCCACGGTGCTTAACTTTCTAGAAAGCCAAACGTTTGAAACCGTTCCGGATTGCACTGGTCCAGGTAGCCAATACTCACTTGCCTCTCTCTCTCTCTCTCTCTCTCTCATCTCACACGTCCACTCCTTTTTAAAAAACAAAGATATTGTAAATGGCAACAAGCAAAAGCTGGTCTCGTTGTTGGAATACATTCGCGACAAGTTCGATTTGGATTATCTCTTCATGAAGTTGTTGAGCCAAGAAATGAAACAAAAGGAACTACAATCAGACGAAGAATTCGAGATACGGCAACAACTCAGAGAACTAGAAGCTCAGGAAATGCAGATTCGGCAAAAGGAACTCGAGTTATTGGCTTTACAAAAAGAACAGCAACGAGAGGAAGCAGAGCTACAACTGCAAAAGCAACAAAGCGTTCGTTCTTCTGTCCTCATCAACAGCCCAGAATTGTCTCGAAGAGGAGTAAAAGCGTTGAAGATAGAGAATGTAACGATGGCATCTGCCGAGTTTCGTAACGCTGTTTCAGTCATCTCTGTAGATGATACATCTTCTCCGCATTCCTTCTTTCGCAAAAATTATTCATCTTCAATTGAAGAGCAGGCAGATTCTGGTTCTCATCTTCAACACTTTCGCTTTGATGATGTTGCAAAGAGAAAGAGTGTTATTGCTCAACATGCAGGTAGTCTAGTTACATCAGCAAATGCCATTCGAACAAATACCACGCCTCTTTTGTCTGAACGACGAGAAGCAAGTTTGTATCTCTCTCTCTCTCTCTCTCTCTCTCTCTCTCTCTCCTTCCCTCTCCACTTACGAAGGGTTAACCCTTTTGAAATAGTTACTCCTACAGTTATCGAGAAGAAATATGCTCCTACAAGCAACGATGCCTGTTTGACCCAAACGCTAAACGCTGTTTCTTCGTCTTCTACTTCTTCTGCCGAAACTCAACAATGTGCTGGTCCCAATGGTTTGCGTTTCTCTGCATTTTTTCGCTTCCCTTTTTTTAACCAATCCACCAAACAAATAGCTTTACAAATGGAGAAAGCACGGACTGCAGTGCGAGAACGAGTCGTCTCCGAGATACTCAGCACAGAGAAGAGTTACGTGCAAAGCTTACAAACGGTCGTTCAGCAATTGATAGATCCTTTGATGGATGGCCAATACAAAACGATACTTGCCAAAGAAGAGATATACTCTATTTTCTTGAACATGCCTCAAATCCTTGATGGTCATCGTCGATTCTTGCAACAACTGTCAGATCGTATCTCCCAATGGGGTCCTTCCTCTACTCTGGGCGACTTTTTCTTGAACGAGGTTTACTTCCTTCTCTCTCTCTCTCTCTCTCTCTCCTCTGCTTCTCTGCTTCTCCTCTCTATCTGTTGTCTGACAAGGTAAACGTGCTTCAAGACTGGCTTCTTGAAGGACTATAGCAGCTTCATGCGTGGCTATAACACGAGCATTATCAGCTTGCGTCGCATCTGTCAGAAGAAACCTGCTTTTAAAGCTATCAAAGAAGTAATCATCATAATCTTCTTTTTCTTTGTTTTTTGTTTGTTCACAACCATCATTTGTTTTGTGTAGGAGTTTGAGAAACAGCAATTGAAGACTACTTCGCTAAGCCTCAGTTCGTTTTTGATAATGCCCATACAACGTATCCCAAGGTTCTCTCTCTTCCTCCTTTATGCTCTGTTTTCACTCTTGAACCCTTGACTAACTTTTCCTCTTCAAGATATTCTTTATTGTTGCGGGTTCGTTCGTTTCTTATTTTATGGTTTTTTTCTCTCTTTCTCTTACAATCTTCCTAAACAGGAACTTCTGAAGTATACAAGTCCGAATCATGATGATTACAACCAATTGGGAAGAGCAGCAAATCACCTCAGTGACCTTTTAGATAATCTTAACAAAGGCATTGACGACGATGCCATGCAGCGAGCACGTACCATCCATGCCATCGAAGACAGCATAGATGATGTTCCCTATGTACCTCATTCATCTTCACCATCTTATCTCCTTATTCTTTGTTGTGCTTCTTCTTGTTCTGTTGTTAGTCTTCTTGTTCTTGTTCTTGTTCTTGTTCTTCTTCTTGTTCTTGTTCTTCTTCTTGTTCTTGTTCTTGTTCTTCTTCTTGTTGTTCTTCTTCTTGTGCTTAACTGATTTCTGTTGATGAAACTTTAGAGTTTGTATCATCCCGCACGAAGTTACGTGCGAGAAGGCATACTGTCATTCAAGTCGGACAAGACAAAGTATTACTGCTTCATGTTCAACGACTTGCTTTTGTTCTGCACCAAAAAGTCAAAGAAGCGAATGCGAGAGGGCGCAGCCTCCGGTCAACAACAGCAGTTCGTCTATTTTCTATCCCTCTGCTTGAGGGATGTGAAAGAGATCGTCGTTGAAGATACAGACAAATCTTCCAGTTGCCTCGCCCTCGTGCCGAAAGAGGAGACAGAGGAAGAAAAACATAGAGAGGGAGGAAGAGAAGAAGAGGGCACCCCAGGCGGGATGGCAAAAGCAAAGCAGTGGATGGTGGTGTTGCAAGGCAAACCGCAGGAACGGGAGGCTTGGCTGGAGGACCTGCGGAAGTTTGTGGGCTAAATGAATTTATATATATTAAAAAATCAAAGCACCAATCAAAAATCATAAACTCCACCTTAAAAAGGTAAAAATGTAGATCAAAGAATAAATTCCTCGAAAAAATTTGAACTTTTAAAAAAAATTAAACAACAGAAAAAAAAAGATAAGAAGAAATGCTCAACTCAAACAGGCTGCCAAACGGAAGGACGCAGCGCAACAAATGGGGACATTGCACCAAACGAACAAAAAACGGAGGACCAACGAAGAAGACGACGAAGAAGAAGAACCAAAAGAAGAAGAGGCTTCCGTAACAACGGAACAAAGGAGGAGGAGGGCGAGGAGAAGGCTTGTTGTTGGGTGGAAGACCTGCTGCCAGAGGAACTGCTTTGCCACATCCTTGGCATACTGTGCGCTAAGGACGAAGAGGAGGGGGAGGGCAGTGTGGCGGCGGCCGCCAGGACCTGCCGCAGGTGGTACCGCTGCGCCCCTTCTGGCCTTCGTCACAAGTTCTCCCTGAGTTGGGCCTGCAGTTCCATGGCCACCTTGCAGTGGGCTCATCTTGGGCAGGGGTTACACTTGGGTACCGAGGTCTGTGCCAACGCTGCGTTTACGGGCAACCTGGAGATGGTGCAATGGGCAAGGGAGCAGGGATGTCCTTGGGACGAAACGACCTGCAGACTCGCTGCTCGCGGTGGCCACCTGGCGGTGCTTGAGTGGGCGCGAGATCGCGGATGTCCTTGGGACGAGTTCACCTGCAAAGAAGCTGCCGGGCGAGGGCATTTGGAAGTGCTCAAGTGGGCCAGAGCCAAGGGTTGCCCTTGGGACGAAGATACTTGCACCAATGCAGCAAGGGGTGGCCATTGGGAGGTGCTGAAATGGGCGAGAGAGAATGGCTGTCCTTGGGACCCCTACGTCTGTGCCCAGGCTGCGATGGGCGAGAGCGAACGGTTGCCCTTGCGACGAAGAAACTCTCATTTTGGCCACTTGACTGCGAGGAGAGGATGAAGCCTCCAGTGGACAACAACGGTTCCTTTAGTATATTCTCGTAACTCTCATTTTGGCCACTTGACTGCGAATAGAGGATGTGTCACTTTGGAGGGGAGGGAGGCATCAATGGGAGTTCGGTCCCCTACCCAAAGCTCAGTGGTTTGTACATGTGCAAAGGCGATTGGCTTCACATCCCAGCAACAATACTTTTAGTTCAATAAAAAAATAGAAAGAAGAGAGAGCGCTGCGCACAAACTTATTGTCCACCTGGAAAGACGCAACAGCACAAGACCAGGAAGAAGGAGCAAGCTCGCACATAATGAAAGAAAGAAGAAGAAGAAGTAGTTATGGCCACCTTGCAGTGGGTCCAGCTGGAACCCCCAAAGAGACGGCAAGTGCCCTTTTGCCTGTTGCATTTGTCTTCTTCTTCTGCATGGGGCTGCAGCAGTGAGTTTTTCGGTGTGCGTGTGATGCACAACAAGCCTTGTGGCTGATTCACATGGCTAGAACAGCATAAAACGGGCTGGAGGGACGCGCTGGCTCCACGAACCAAGGTGGGATGCTGCTGCCCCAGGGATGCTCCTTTGCGCAAAGAAAGACGTCCCATGCCCTCCTGTTATTATTTTTTGTGGTTGGTTTAATGCAGAGTGAACAGAGGAGGGAGGGAGGGAGAGAGAGAGAGAGAGAGAGAGAGAGAGAGAGAGAGGAGAGGAGAGGAGAAAGAGAAGAGAGAGAAGAGAAGAGAAGAGAAGAGAAGAGAAGAGAAGAGAAGAGAAGAAGAGAAAAAGAGAAGAGAGAGAAGAGAAGAGAAGAGAAGAGAAGAGAAGAGAAGACAACGACGAAGAGAAGAGAAGAGCAGAGAAGAGAACGAGAAGAGAAGAGAAGAGAAGAGAAGAGAAGAGAAGAGAAGAGAAGAGAAGAGAAGAGAAGAGAAGAGAAGAGAAGAGAAGAGAACGATGAAGAGAAGAGAAGAGAACGAAGAATATATTTAGAAAGGAGCGCGTCGACATTATTATTCCAAGCGGATGGAAGCGTTACCATCACCCTTACCCTCACCAGCAACATGGACGACATACAGAAAAGCCGCCATACCTTCCTTACAATGGCTCTGCATGGACGCCTTGGCTGACTTTCTTTCTTCTTACGGTGCTGTGGCTGCGAAACAAGAGCAAGCAGAGGAACTACCCCGTAACGTTCTTCTTCCGGATCTTTTGGAACGGCTCCTCTCGCACTGGAAGCGGAGCAACCGGCTGGCGGAGGTCTTGCCTGGCTTGTTTTCTTCCAACCTCTTCGTCGGCCCCGCTCAGGTCCATCTCGACTTTTCCGACTGCTCCGCTCTCCACGCCGCTCTGCTCACCGCCGCTTTATCCTCCGAGGATCCTTCTCTCCTTGCCTCCACCGCCGTCCGTACAGTTCATTTGGACCTCTCTGGGTGCCTGCAGTTGTCAGACGAGCAAGTGGACGCCATTTTGAGGTCTCGCTCCACCCAACTATGCTCTCTCAACCTTTCCCGTACTTATTCTTCGTCACCCTTTTTCCGTTTCTCGTCTCTTCGTCATTCTCTTCTCTCCATCGTTCTCTTCATCGTTCTCTTCTCTTCTCTCATTAACGCTCATGTTATATTCTTTCTTTTGCTCTCGGTCAAAGACTGCAAATATCTGACGGACAATGGTTTACGCTCTCTTGCCCATTGTTCAAATCTTACCTCGTTGTCTTTGGCATATGTGCCCATAGACTCTTCCACCATCCACCGTTCGTAGTTCTATTCGAATGTTTGTTTGTATCACTTTTAATTTGTTTTTGTTCTTGTTTGCGGCTTTCGTCTTTGCGGTGTCGCTATAACAGTGGCAGCGGAGCATTGTACTTTGTTGCAGCACTTGGACATATGCGAAGTTAAGTTCACACAATGTATTATTGACGGTAGATCATATCTCTCTCCTTTCACCTCTATCTCTCTTTCTCTTTGGAATATTATAGCTTACTCCTCTTTCTCTTTCTTCCTCATGCACTTCCCTCAAGATCTTGGTAAGCTTCACGAATTAGAAGTATTACTTATGAATGGAACCGTAACGCCAAACGGTAATCCTGAAGGGCTGGCTCATGTGTTTGCCGTACATCTGCTCGCTCTTCTGCCTTCTTTCTTGTTTTTCTTCCGCCTCTCCACCCGTTGAGCACTTATGCTGAAGCACCTGTTCTTTCTTCTGTAGAATTGCAACAAGTTGAGAATTGTAGATTTGTCTAGTAAGTTAATATCCGACTATCAACTGGCAACCTTAGCTTCCCATTGTCCCTCCCTCGAACGAATCACCATAGGGAATCTAAGCAATTCATCTGTTACTCATGAGGGTCTCCATTTAGCTCTCTCTCTGTCCCTCTCCCTCTCTCTCTCTCTCTCTCTCTCTCTCTCTCTCTCTCTCTCTCTCTCTCCATCTCTCCTTACTTTCCTTTATTGAGCGTTGTGATATCCTAAAACAACAAATAGCTTTGGAGAAGTGTGTATTGCAACTTTCAAAATTAGAAGCGATGACTCTCTTTCCAGATTACAGACCTGAGTACAGGAATGTACTCTTGGCCTTAAGGCAGAGTCCTTGTCTTAGAGAATACATGTGGGACGCGGAAAATTGTGATGGACTAAGTGAGTAAGTCATAAACTCCTTTTACTCGTTCGTTTTATATACTGAAATTTTTATCTGGTTTTGAAAATAAAGAGCTGAATACTATTTTGACCCGCTGGAGCCTAGTTTGTGTAATCTCACGAAGCTCTCCATGTATTTTGTGGACTTACAACCTCACGTGCTGCCCACGATTGCTCGATGTTGCACAAACCTGGTCAACTTCAGCATGGATTTCTGTTCCTTCACTGCTGAATGCATGAACGATATCCCCACTCAAAGGGAGAGCCTTAGATCTATCCTCCGCAACAACGTTGACCTGCATGTTTTAAAGATTATGTGGGACCGTTAGTATCACTTTTCTTGCTTGTTTTATGTTTGCTTTCTTGTTCTTTTTATACACAACGCGTCTAATAATTACTAACTTCTCTCTTTTCGCTATTGTTTGTTCTCTCTCTCTCTCTCTCTCTCTCTCTCTCTCTCTTCTCCTTCTATAGGTGCCAACATTTGCCTAGACGAACAGGTCATAAAGGAAATTGGACCTTCTTGCCCCAACCTTCGCACGTTGCACCTTTCGTTGCCGGATGGTACCTTCGTTTCCCTTCATGCCAAGAGCTTGGAGAAACTCTATATCAAAAACGCCGTACGCGTTGCCCTCGACATCGACTGCCCAAAATTGCGTGTGTTCTCGTGCACTGCGGTTGGAATGGAACCTGCACAGGTCTTACCTTCCGCTGTTTATCATGTGACCAGTTTTTTCTTGCTATTTTTCTAATTATTGTAACAGTTGGATTTATGGAAGACTCTGCTTCTGCATGGATCCACTTTGCAAAAGCTTGATATCGATACTGTGCGTTTCCTATTCTCTCTTTATCTCTCTTTCTCTTCGCTCTCTCTCTCTCTCTCTCTCTCTCTCTCTCTCTCTCTCTCTTGCTCGCCTTACATTATAGATGGATTTTAAAGTTGTTACCAGAAATGTTAGAGGAGCTCTCGAAGAGTTGGCTATTCCCTCAGTTACGATCACTCGCCGTCCGTTCGGTAGCCCAACATCCTCTCCCCAGAAAGTACCACTTTACCGACGAAGAGGTTCTCTTTTTTTTTGTTTGATTTGTTTTGTATTTTAGAGGCATGCTAGTTTTTGTCCAGTTTCCTAACATTCATTACACGTGTTCCTTTTGAAGTGTAAATTTCTAGACATGTTTTTGCAACAGAGACCCCACTTTTGCTTTGCTTCAGGAAACTTTGCGGATGTCACGGACGGAGAGCTGTATCCCCGTCTGTGTCAGCGCCTCGAATCAACTGAAATAACGTTTGATGGGTACCCGAGCTCAGAACCTATAGCGTTGAACCATTTCGAGAATTTGGTTTTGTTGAGTGTCATGAGTACTCATCATGGTACTTCTTTCTTCTGTTCTTTATTTATTCAACTCTACTGCTTGTTGTGATCCTCCCTCTTCAATTCTTGGTTCTCCTTTCTTCTGTTCCTTCATGCGCAACCCATGCAGCTTACAAGGTATCTATCTTCACGAGAATAGTTACAACAGCATGGATAAAAGCCTTAGAGACAGCCACGCCGAAACTTGTTGAGTTCATCTCTTGTAACAATCATTTCCTTACCAGCTTTCGCCTTCGTCATCACTCCCTCCGTTCTATCCTATTGGTCTGTTGGAATAAGGTCTGTTCTTCTGCTTTCTTCTTCTTCATGTCCCTCTTCTGCTGCTTCTGCTTATTCTTCCCCTCCTCCATTACGTTGCATTGCAGCTGGTAGAGTTTGAGCTTGATTGCCCCAACTTGTGCCAGATCCAACTGGAAAACTGCTTGTTGACGTCGGAGCATGCGTTAACCACTTTGTCCGATAGCTCAAAGAACAACGTGCCTTCGTTGGATCTTTGGTGCCAACATGACAGCAGCAGTTACACTGAACCCGACAGAAAGCTTGTGCCAGAAGAAGCCATCGTCATTCAGGTTTTGTATCTTATACAACAACCGTTTCTTTTTCTGATCAGTTTTATTCTCATGTGTTTGCTTGTGTTATTCTTTAAATAATAATAGAGCTGTCCAATCTCTGTGCAACACCTAAGCATGGAACGAACGTGGCACGTGGTGGAGTTGAGCTTGTCGTGTCCCAACCTTCGCACATTGAAGCTGTACTTCATGGAATTCCTGCAAGTGCTTCGTTTGGATTGCCCCAAGTTGCACAGCCTTAGCGTGGACATCGCTCCGAGGTTCGGTTTTAATGTTTAAGTCAACTGTGGTTCTCTTCTATCATTAACAACCCAAGTCCCACAGGCTAAACAACGTGACTCTGAATCTTCCAGCACTTGTTCAACTGGTGTTCTTGCTTGCTGTACCTCCACCAGAAGAAGATGAAGACGATGAACGCAACCAGCACATCTATCAACAACTCCTCCGAAAGTTTGTTCACCACAACAGCAACGAACTGACAACAGAAGCTAAAGATGGAGAGGCAGAAGACGTATTTCGTCTCGAACTGCTTTCTTCTCTTCCCCAACTACAAACTCTCTCCATACAAACACTTCCTGCAATCGAGGATGATGACGACGATAGCTCATCATCTGGCAGTGATGAAGAGAGCGAGAAACCACAAAGCATTCTCTTCACCAGTCATCTTCCTCATTACCAAGCTTTGTGGCACATACTAGAGCGAGCAAGTGGGCTGTTGACTCTGAGAGTGGACGTGAAGTTGTTGGCTTTGGCTCACCCTCGTTGGGTGCAGTCCTTGGCGGAGGAGGATGTGATCCCATCCGAGACGACAAGCGCGGACGAAGTGGTGTTTGAACGTTTGAGGAATGCTTGTCCGAAACTTTGGAAGCTCGAGCTGATACAGGGTTACTTAGAGTCCGAGGTACTTACTTCTTCCTATTGTATATTTTTTTTTCGTTTCTTTGGCTATGCACTCACAAATATGTTTGTTAGCATAAATCTCTTGGTGCGCTTTATGAACGGTTAAGAAGTCTCTAACGGCCTCTCCGCGAATAGAAGTAAGTTCAGCTTGCTTACGGCCTTGGTGTTGCGCCCATTGTGCATCATCTTCACCCCCTTTCTCTGCCTCTTCTTCTTTTGCTCCGTCTTTCTCCTCGTAAATAACAATGTACATTGAGGGAGAAACGAGCGTCTCGTTGAGCTTCTTTCGCAGCTGCTCCAATATGAAGTCTTCCAGATTCTTCATGTTCTTCAACACGCCTTGGTCGCCGATGGACAGGTCCATTCTCACCATCTTAAACGGCCTTGTCGACAAGCTTGCTCCCTTTTGCATCTTCTTCCTCTTCTTCCTCGTCATCATCTTCTTGTTCTTCTTGTTGTTGTTCTTCTTCTTGTTCTTCTTGTTCTTCTTGTTCGTGTTCTTCTTCTTCTTCTTCTTCTTCTTCTTCTTCTTGTTCTCACTCAAACGTAAAGTGGATCCCTCTTGGAAAGAAACAAAAGCCACTCCACTGGCCACAAACTGAGAGACAGTGAGCTCCAAGGGCAAACGGATGAAGCGAGGTACCGGCACATTCACGAGGAGCTCCGTGCGAATGGTCATGCTGGCATCTCCTTTGGTATGCCAACAAGACTTTCACTTCCACGTCTCGTTCTCCTCTGTTTTTGTGTTTTTGTTCTTCTGTGTTGTGCTCTTCTTTTGTTGTTTTGTGGTTGCGACTCCGTCTAGGAGGTCGTAGTCTTTGTCTTTGTGAAGAGGAAGAGGAAAGAGAAGAATAAGATGACGAAGGAGATAATGATGGTGGAGGTGGCCATTGGGAGGTGCTGAAATGGGCGAACGGTTGCCCTTGCGGCGAAAGAAACTCTCATCTTAGCAGCTGAACGCGCATTGTCTTCTCTCTCTCTCTCTCTCTCTCTCTCTCTCTCTCTCTCTCTCTCTCTTTCCTCGCCTCTCCTCTCTGATTCTCTCTCTCTCCTGCAAAACTTAGCAGACTTGGGCAATTATTAAAAGAACAAAGAACAAGAAGCCAGTGTTTTTTGCCTTGCTCTTCCGCCACCTACTGCCTACGAAGCACATGAAAAGAAACACAGGCGAGGAGGGACGTCCTGGGTATAAACGTGCTTGCCATCTAGCTGCTCAGGAAGGCAACTTGGAGGAGCTAAAACGGGCGAGAGAGAAAGGATGCCCTTGGGACAGCGAAACTTGCGATCTGGCTGCCGCTGGTGGCCACTTGGAGGTGCTGCAATGGCTGAGAACAAACGGCTGCCCTTGGAACGAGAGAGCTTGTCTCTTTGCTGCTGCACATGGACACCTGGAGGTACTACAATGGCTCCGAGTGAATGGATGCCCCTGGAGTGAGGCTGCTTGCGCCTATGCGGCTCGAAATGGAATGTTGGAAGTGCTAACATGGCTGCGAGAGCAGGGATGTCCTTGGAATAAGGAGCGCTGCTTCGTCTGGGCTGTCCAAGGTGGCCACTTGGAGGTGTTAAAATGGATGCACGGGAAGGCTGGGTGTACTTGGGATGACGATACTTGCTGGACCACTGCAGAGTACGGCCATTTGCGCGTGGTGAAATGGCTAAGGGAGAACGGCTGTCCTTGGGACGAGCGGACTTGCAGCGGTGCTGCTCACAACGGCCATTTGGAGCTGTTAAGATGGGCGAGAGCCAGTGGATGCCCTTGGGACGAAAGCACCTGCGCCCGCGCTGCTGAGAACGGCCATTTGGAGCTGCTGCAATGGGCCAGAGCCAACGGCTGCCCTTGGGACTGGCAAACCTGCGCAAAGGCAGAGGAGAATGGTCACATGGAAGTGCTGCGTTGGGCGAGAGAGAACGGCTGCCCATAAAGGAAGGGGTGGTAGAAGAATGAAGCCCGGAGGGGCAAGCACCACCCCTCCCCCTCTTTCTCTCCTTCCTATATTAATCGCATATATTAATTAATATGCAAACTCATTAGAGAAAGGGGCAACAAAAGAAAGAAAGAAAAGCAAAGGAAAAAGAGAGAGAGCCGCAATGGAGAGAAAGCTTCTCCGCAAGAGCGCCGAAGGGGTCAAAACTGTGGCCAAAGAGGAGAACAAAAAAGAGAGGAGAAAGAGCAAAACGGCCAAAGATGCCGATACATTGCCCTCCTCTTCTGCTTCTTCGTCCGCAACCGCTTTAGTTATTGAAGAACCAAACGACCCAAGGAGAAGAGGGGAACACCTTTCGCCCAACAACAGCAACGCAAAGAAGCGAAGAAGCTTCTTTATTCGAAGGAAAGATGTCTCCCTCGGTGAAACGAACGACAGTTTGACGACGACCAATGTAACGCAACATGACAAAGATTCCTCCTCCTCCATCAACACCGCAAGCACCACCACCCCACAAAGCAAAAAAACGGGGAGCAGCAACACCACAAAGTCGCAGCTGAGCAGCGGAGGAACGTTGCGGAGGAAGTGGAGGGAGAGGATGAGCGGTTGGGGCAAAAAACCCGATGACGAGAATGAGGCATTGCAAGGAGGAAGGAACGAGGGAGAGGAGGAGGGAAAGGGTGGCGCTTCCCCCTCCGGGCTTCGCAGAAGATCGTTTGATGGAACGTGGCTGCAAGTCCCTCCTCCTTTGTTGGAAGAGGAAGAGGAAGAAGGAGAGGAAAACGAAGGAGCAGAAGAAGGGGGAGAAAATGGAGCGACGACCACCTCTCCAACGAGAGGAAGAAAGACGCACGCTGAAGCGATGAGAAAGCGGAGCAAAACACCGCGTGGGCAACGCAGTCATGCTTACCTTCGTCTGCAGTTGAGCAGTGACTCTCTGCTTGGGTTCGTTGTTCTTCTTCCTTCCTTCCTTCTTTCTTTCTTTCTAAACAGTGTTTTGACGCAACAAACAGGAGCGAAGCAGAAGAAGAGACAACCGCAACCCCGAAAGAGCCACAAACATCCGAAAGCGAACAGCAGCAACCACAAAAACCAAAAGCTAGACCTAGGCATGACTCAAGCCCTCCACTGCTGCTCAGCGCACTCTCTCCAAGAAAAGATGGAACAACAACAACAACAACAACAGAGAAAGAAAAAGAAAAAGATAAACCAAGTTCAGCATCGGAACAAGCGAGAAGTGATGAAGACGCAAAGGCCGTTAAAGAACTTCCTAGAGACTCTAACGAACCAGACAAGAAAGACGGGCAGGAGGATGACAAGAAAGACTTCTTTCGGACGTTCAGCGTGAGTAACATCAAACAAAGAATCTCTGACTGGCGCTCTCCCAAAGATGCTCCTCCTACCTCTGGTATCCCTTCCTCTCTCTGCTTTCTGCGCGCTCTCTCTCTCTCTCTCTCTCTCTCGCTCTTCTCTTAAGCTTCCTTCTTCTGACTTTCATTTGAAACCAAACAAACAAACCTACAATAGAAGAGTCAAATGCAACGAATGTTTCATCACCATCACCTTCCTCAACAACCACTCTAAAAGACAAAGAAGCAAAAAGTCAAGCGATGGCCATCAAACGCAAGTCCTCATCGGGAGTAAGGCCAGGACACCGCAAGTCCGCCACAACCACGGTCTCCAGCAAAACTCTCATCCAACTCCACTCCCAAACGCTCAGCACCAATAACGATGCTGAAGCATTCTCTTCTTCTACTTCTTCTTCACCATCCGGTTCTCCTCCCACTTCCGTTCTTTCTTCCTCTCCTTCTTCCGATATAGATCCGAACTCTTCTCTGCTGCACCGCTTCTCTTCGAACAATACTGTAAAGCGCTTAAGCACGCCGGCAAAAAAGTTGTTAGGGCGAAACACACTTCGAAAGAAAGGAAGAGCCAACAAAGATTCAAAAGGAGCAACCCTTCAGTCCGCTTTTGCTTCACCTTCTGCCACCTCTTCCTCCTCTGTTTCATTTGCTGAAAGGGAAGAAGGAGAGTCTTTCAGCAGCAGCGAAGGAGAACACCATTTTGGAATACATCCAACGAAGAGAGAAGGACAAGGGGAAGATGAAGTATTGAGACAACGGAGACGAAGCAGCAAGTATGAACAGAAGGTAATGGAAAGAGATAGAGAGATGATGGAGTGTCTCACGGAACCAGAACTCTGTCACAAGATGATAAGCAGCCAATTCAAAGACAAGAACGGATGTTTTGAGGAAGAAGAAGAGACTGAAGACGAATCGGCAGACCAGGAGGAGAAGATATCAGAGAAGGAAGCGCAAGCAAAACGTGATGACAAGACGAGAGCCAAGGAGAACAAAGAAAAACGAAAGAGCGTAAAAGAGAGAATCGACGAGTGGTACGACCTGGTCAAAGGAGAACAGAACCTTTCCTCTTTGCTCGAAGCAGAAGAAGGACTGGAAGGAGCTAATTGGAACAAACGCACGAGACGACTCTCGCAATACTCATCTCAGTTTGTAAAGATGAAGATGAACATGTTTGAACTTTGGGAAATGCCAAGCACGAAAGGAGCTGACTCGGAAGAAGACGAGACAAGCAGTTCAGAGAAAGAGAACCACGGTTTTTGTATCAATATTAGGGTTCGAGATGGGGAGAAAGAAGCCAATGTCGCCATTCGTAAGAACAATCGAACGTTACAGCAACTTTGGACGCAATTGCTCAAGTGCGAGTTTCCATCTCTGCTTTGTGTTGCAGATGAGAAGCAAAAAGAAAAAGAAGGACAAGGAAGAGCGTCGACAGCTTTAACGCAGATCTTGTGGGAAGGCGGTTTGACGACTGAAAGAGAAACGGAAGACGAGAAAGCCAACAGAGGACATACGTTGCCGTTGACTTTTATGGCCCAGTTCCCATCTGCCTTCACCGATGAAACCTATCGGTTGTGTCTTACTCTCTCTCCAGGTTTGTGACACTCATTCTTTCTCTCCTATCTCTCATTCTTTCTCTCTCTCATCTTCTCACTTCATTCTCCTCTCTTCATTCTCTCTTCCTCCCAAAAGGACAACAAGAAAGAGGAGACAGCATTCGAGAATTTCTCAGCAACGGCAATGAAAGCTATCAGCATAAAGACTATTCCTCCGCCCTGCAATTCTACACACTGGCCATTCATACCGATCCCAGCGTACCCTACCTCTACTCTCGCCGTGCTGCTGCCTATGGAAAGCTTCGCATGCACGAGCGCGCATTGAGCGACGCGGAAAAGGTCGTGGCGATGGCTCCCACATGGTCTCAGGGATACGTCAGAAGGGCATTGGCTTTGATGCAGTTGGGAAGATGGTCGCTGGCGTTGAAGGACTGTAAAGTGGCGTTGAAGCTAGGAGCTCCTACTCAACTGCTTGTCATAGAGGATTCGATAGAGCGGTTGATGGCGTCCGGTCTTTCTTCTGCCAACACTGAGTCAATGTAAAAATAATATTTTTTGTCCTATCCTGATTTTTTCCGTTCTCTTCTCCTCTTCTGATAGGCATTCTCTAGGGACCATTCATAATCACGTTCAATTCCTGGAGTCCAAGGACAACCATGTCCATGAGCCCACGCCACCAGTTCTAGGTGACCCTCGGCTGCCCCCTCCGAGCAGGTTCTCGCATCCCAAGGGCACCCTTTTTCACGCAACCATTTTAACGTTTCCAAGTGCCCTCCTCTTGCCGCATCAGCGCATGTTACCTCGTCCCATGGACACCCGTTCGAATGTGCCCAGGTCAACATCTCCATATCTCCTATCAGCGCTGCATTTTCACAGTTTCTTTGTCCCAAGGGCAGCCATTCTCCCGAAGCCACATGAGCACATCTAAGTTCGCGGCGCTGGCACAGCAACTTTCGTCCCATGGACAACCACTCTCCAACAGCCATCGCAACATCTCTATGTTTCCCAGTGCGGCTGCTTCGGTGAAGGCCTCCACCTCTAAAGTACACCCGTTCATGTGCAACCATTTTGCCACTTCCAGATGTCCATGAGTGACCGCAGCGACGATGGCCTCGTGCGTTAATAAGCAGCCGTTGTCAATTCCCCACTGCAGTACTTCGAGGTGTCCGCCAGCAGCTGCGGCGTTGCATAAGCCCGAACCCACCAAAGGTAAGGAAAACGAACTAAAGAAGCTGTTCTCCAACCCCCACTGTAGCACTTCGAGGTGTCCGCCAGCAGCTGCAGAATCTATGAATCCGTTGTTTACTCGGTCGGGAAAGTGGTTGTGAGCCTTCATCCACCTCAGGATGTGCAGATGACCCTGGCGTGCCGCGCTTCTGCTAACTTTATAACTATTCCAAGGACTTTGGTTTTCAAGAGCCCATTGCAAGACCGCCAAATGACCTCCTTCGGCCGCGCTGCTGCAAGTTGTGTAATCCCAAGGGCAACCTTGCTCTCGCAGCCACTTTAACACATCCAGCTGGCCTCGTTCCGCGGCCTTGGCGCAGGTCTTCTCGTCCGTCTTGTAGCCGTTCTGCAAGGCCCACTGCAATAGCTTCCTATAGCTGACCATCAAGCCCACCGATTGTTTGTGCCGAAGGTGGGGAGGAGAGGAGACAAACCTCCAGCGACAGGTCCTGGAAGCTACAGCCACCATACCGTTGGTAAGCATGTCCAAGATGTATGCCAGCATTTCGGTTGGCAGGAGCGCTTGCATCAGACAGGAGCGTCGAGGACGGTCGGCAGAAGTGCTCGCTTCAGCAGCGCTGAACGCGCCGGTTTGGTCTGCCGGTTGTTCTGTGCAGTCTGTTTGTCTTTTATTTGGGAAATCCAAGCGGTCGTCTTCCTCGTCTTTGGTTCTCTTGCGTTTCGGTCTTGCTTACATTTTTTTTTCTTGTCTTCTCTGCTTTTATTGGAAATATTTTATTTTCTGTTCCTATGAAATGCTGTTCCAGCCCTCCGTTGAACAGCCATGCTCATAAAGCCACTCATGCGTATCCCAATGGTTTTCAAAACGAAGAGACTTTCTACCTCATCCCAACGGCACCAACTCTCGTGCAGCCTCCAAAAGCAACCTCTGTGGGCAGCCATTACAGCCATTACCCACATCACCACAGCACATGGTTTGTTGCGGACGTGATAGTTGCCTTTGTTGCGAGGGCGTCCCTTCTCGCGGAGCCACTTCAACCCATCCAGCTGGCCTCGTTCCTTGCAGCTGCAGTAGTCTCCTCTTCCAAGGGCATCTGTTTGCGTGCAACCACTTGACCAGGTTACTGTCCGTTGCTGGCTGGAGCCCACATGCTTTCCAAAAAGGAAAGAAACCACCGCCAGTTACACACAGCCCCACGGTTTTAAATATTCGGTTTTAAAAAAATAGATTGGTCCAATCCGGTTAAAAATTAATTAACATTAATTAATCATCCTATATAAGGATTTTATGCGCGCGATCGACTCCCGTGGACAACAAACTTCCTCGTTTTTTTATCGATAAAACAGGAAGTTAATCGATAAAAAGAATCGATTGATCGGACCTTCAATGATTAATTAGCATGATATCCTATATAAGGAATTTATGCGCGCGATCGACTCCCGTGGAGAACAAACCCGCTCTTTTTTGTCGACACGAGAGGAGAGGAGAGAGAAATTCGCGGAGCAGGACGGCCGAAAGGTAGTGTGGTGGCGGTGGGAAACAGGGACCGACCTTTCCAATACTACGCACTGCATAGTCCTTGTACTAGTCTTTTTTGTTTTTGGTGTTCTTCCTCCTCTGCTTTCTTTCAAACGCTCGTTCAACCAACAAACAGGTATCTCCCTCCTCTCTCTCTCTCTCTCTCTCTCTTTCTTTTTCAGCTCATCGTTTTGGAATAGGGTAGCAGCAATCATGAGTGCCAACGCGGTGAGGTGGATGGGGTCGGTGCTCTTTGTTGTGGTTGTTGTGGTTGTGGGTGGCTTCGAGTTGCGCTACCACCTTGCGGCAGGCCGGACCGTCGCCACCCTCATCAACGACGCTCCTCTCACGGCGAGCAATATCAATGTTGACCGCTTTGGCGCTGAGCGACCACGGGCGCCGCTCTTCAAGCACAGCCCTCACTACAGCAACGGCAGTGTCCCTTCCTCTGCCTATTGGATGCAACAGATGAAGAAAGCGCTGGCGAACATGACGCTCTCTCGTACGTTTTTTTGTTTTTCCGGTTTGACGGCAGCAGCGATGAAGAAAACGATCAGCTGATCTGTCTCTCTCGCTACTTTTTTTTTGATCGACACTTGTTTTGTTGTAGTAGTTTGCGTGTTGGTTATTTTTGTTGAAACAACTTTATGTTTTATTTCGTTTTCGCTTTCATACGTGCTCTTGTTCGTTATCTCATTCTTCTTGTTGTTGTTCTTCTTCTTCGTGTTCTTCTTGTTCTTGTTCTTCTTCTTCTTCTTCTTGTCCTTGTCCTTGTCCTTGTCCTTGTCCTTGTCCTTGTCCTTGTCCTTGTCCTTGTCCTTGTCCTTGTTCTTCTTCTTCGTCGTCGTCGTCGTCTTCGTGTTCTTCTTCTTCTTCTCTCTTGCTACTTGCGCTATGTTGTCTTTTCATGTTTGCTTACGTTTACAAAATATATAGAGATGGTGATTCCAGGAACTCATGACAGCGGGGCCTACCAACTCTACGATCAAATAGCGCCCGGTACGCCCGACTGGTTGCGCCAACTGTTGGACTATTTGCAGCGAGAGGGCATCTTCTATCCGGAGAGCATCATACGGCATTGGGCGCAGTCGCAGCGGCTTGATATCTATCAGCAGCTCCTTGCTGGCGTTCGCTTCTTGGACATAAGAGTGTGTTGGGATGCGGCGAGCGGACAGTTCAAGACGTTGCATTTCTTGCTGGGAAACCCGACAGAGGTTATCTTGCAGGATATAGCGAGGTTTATGGAGGAGTTCAAGGAAGAGGTTCTTATTCTGCAGTTTGGAGGTATATCTTCTGTTTTATTGTTGTTCTTGTTGCTCTCTTCGTTTGTGTGTTGATCTGCTTTTGTCTTTTGTTTGTGGTCTCTCTCGCCTGCAGACTTTCCTGGTATGAACGCGGACTTGCACAACAAGCTCATCGCCTTTATCGAAAGCTTTCTTGGAGACTACCTATTGCCTCGCACAACGTCCTTTGGCGATCGCCGCTACTCTGTCATGATTCAACAGGGCAAGAGGATAATGGCTTTCTATGATGATTCCGCTGCTGTTGCCAACAACACCAACTTTTGGTTTAGTAGGGAGGACTTGCTGAGCACGTGGGCAAACACCGACAAATATCCTTACGTAAGATTTATTCCTTTCCTAAAGGAGAGTTTGAGTTTTCTGTGTTTATTCGTTGCGTCCTTGTCATGATTCATGGCCAGTTTAACATTCATACATATGATAGATGCATGCTGTGGAAACGAAGGCAGTTAGGACACAAACTGGCAATCCTGATGCCATTTTTAAGCTTCAATGGGTTCTCACTGGTGAGTGATCTTTTTGTATTTTTCTTCTCCTCCACCTTTTCTCTTCAAGAAACACCTAATTACCCTCTCTCTTCTCTTCTCTTCGCTCTCCACAATAACAGCAACGGCCGATTCCATATTAGATGGATTGGTGCCAGGTGCTGCTATATCGAGCCTACACGACCTGTCTCGCTTGTGCAACGTCCACTTGAACGGATTTGTGGAGGAGATGCGTCAATACAAAATCAATCTCCTCATGACTGACTTTTACGAAGAAACCGATACTCTCGATAGGTACTTTCCTCTCTCTCTCCCTCTCTCTGTCTGTTGGATTTGTTTTCTCTTATCCCTTTTCTCTTTTCTTCTTCTCAACTGATCACTCAAAACGAACAAAACCAACAGAGCACGAATGCTGAACTGGGCTCAATGCTACGATCAACCAGACTACAGCCAACACAAGTGCAAACAGCTGCAACATAACGGAAAGTGTGCCAACAAAAAAGTGGCCAACGAGTTATGCCCTTTGACCTGCCAGCGGTGTCGGCAGATAAAGGGACAACCCGGCCAGAACTGCAGTTCCAATGCGGGGTGCTTCTATGGCATCTGCAGTCCTGCGAGGAATATTTGTTTGACGGATGAGCCACGCGCTGCTGGTTCGCTTTTTTCTGTTCTTTCGCTTGATACTCTGTCTTTCTCTTCTTCTGTTATTCACCAAGAGAGAGCAAATAGGAGATGCTTGCGGAGTGGACAGTCAATGTTGGAGTGGCAAGTGCAGGAATTTCAAATGCGTGGGTCAGCCCATCGGCACTCACTGTACCTATAACGAAGAATGTGGCTCTCACAACTGCAGCGCTGGGGTTTGTGTTGGAACGCCTGCCTTTGTGTGGTCTCCTGTTTGTACAAGTACGTGATCTTCACCTCTGCTCTCTTCTCTCCTTCCTCCCCTCTTCTCTTGCTGAAAAACGTCAACTGAGAAAAAAAACCTTTAGAATCCAATATAAAAGCCGTCTGCGAGGAAGATCCACGCGGGCTCGTCTTCGTCACAACATCCACCTGCGGAGATAGCTCTTCCTGCGTTGATGGAAAGAAAGCGTTGTGTTCAACCACCGTTCTGCCCTACAAAAGTTACTTTTGGAAGGGAGATGCTCCATTTTGTGAAGCAACGCCAAAAGACTGCGGCACAGCAACGTACCTTCTCAGCAATTACTGTGGTGATGGAGATTTCTGCTTCTTTGGGAAGAAGGTCTTATGTGGCGTTCTTTGAAACCTTTTCTTCTCTTTCTTTCTTTCTTTCTTTCTTTCTTTCCTTCTCCGCTTTCTGTTGTTGTAACAAAAGTAGTTCCCTATGCGAGTTCGTCTTCGATGGAAGAAGAGCCGAGCAGCAACGCGCGAATCTTGGGCACGTCCTTCTCCCGGCCGGGAGGAATTGGTACGTGTACATCTCTTCGTAATCGTTTGCACAAGTAATCCAAGGTGAAGGTGAGCCGCAATTCCCTTTCCTGCAACACTTTTCCCTCTACTTCTTGTCGCTCATCTCTCTCGTTGTGCTCCGAGATGCTTTGTTCTTCTTCATCGATGTTGTTCTTTACAACCGAGTAATCGTGTCCTTTCTCTTTCATAGCACGAGGAAGTGAATACATAGAAGAAGAGGAAGACGAAGAGGATGAGGAAGGTACAATAACGGATTCCACTTTTTGTAACTTCCACGTTAAAGGAGGCAACTTTATCGCAGAAGAAGTAAGCACCGCCGAGGATGAAGAAGAAGCAGAGGAAGAAGGGGACAGCATCGATGATGCCATGTCTACCATCGAAGAAGGAGGAACGGAATAGTGAAAAGGACCAAAGACGAATCCACCTTTGGCGAAGATGACGGAGAAAGGTACGGCTGGCGAGTTGGCCGCTTGGCAGAGCTTCGAGAGGAGATAAGTGTGAAAGGTGTACGCCAAGAAGAAGGTGATCAACGGAGGGTGCAACACTCCGGTCAATACCACCAAGCTGATCTTCTTTCGGTTGTCCTCCAACTGAAAGTGGAACAGCATGGTCAAAGAACCTGTTCAGCAGGAAAGCAAAGAGTAAATGGAAGAAGAAAAAAAATTGAGAGGAGCTAAGGAGAAGAGAAGCAGAGAAGCAGAGAAGCAGAGAAGCAGAGAAGCAGAGAAGCAGAGAAGCAGAGAAGCAGAGAAGCAGAGAAGCAGAGAAGAGAGAGAGAGAGAGAGAGAGAGAGAGAGAGAGAGCAAACCAAAGAGAAAGGTATGAATCAAAGCAACGGTGAGCCCCGGCAAGAAAACGCGCAGCCCTCTCCTCATCTGCCGGCCGCACGGCGACAACACGCTCCACTCCCTCCTGCAAAACCGTCGCCACTGATCCATCGCGCCACCGCCACTGCTGCCACCACCACCACCGCCCCTTCCTCCTCCCTTCTTTGTCTTCTCCTTCCCCTTCTCCTGCTCTCTCTCTTCCTCTTCTTCCCCTCCACCGCTGCCACCATGAGCACGCAATGGAGCACGGCGGTCTTGGTCACAAGCAGAGTAATAGTCCCCTCTCCGCCATATGATCAGCCGGTCGGCCCCTTTGATGAGGTTGGTGAGGGTCTTTTCCGGGTTTCTCTGCAGCCACAGGGAGAAGGCCGCGCTGAGCAGGCCGGAGAGGGCGCAAAGCCCGTTGAGGCAGAGCATGAACCAAAAGGGGTAGCGCTCCAGCTTGGTCCGCGGCAGCCAAAAGCGGAGGAGCAGGAAGAGGAGGAGCGTGAAGGCGAGGGAGCTCAGCCATATGACGGTGCAGAAGCCCATGTTGGCCCATTGGTGGATGGCGCGATGTTGGACGGTGATCTCCTGGAGGAGGGCGCGGCGCTCCTTCTTTTTCAGGCATTTGTAGGAGGTGTAGGGTGATTTGCGTTGGTGGCGTGGATGGCGCTTGAGTTGTGCTTGTGCTTGTGCTTCTTCTTCGTAGTCGTAGTCGTAGTCGTCTTCGTCCGTTTCTTTGTGATTAAAGTCTTCCTCCACCTCGCTCGGACTTGCCTCCTCCCTTCTTCTTGGCATCATCTTTTTGTGTTCGTTGTGGAAGAACACCAGTTCGACTCTCGCTGACAACGACTTTTTTCATCTCCAGCACTGCGATTACAAGTTCGAATCCGGATGACGACAATATTTTTGAACCGGCAACAGCAGTTCGACTCCCGCTGACAACGACTTAATTTTTCCATCCTCTAAGAGATTACAAGTTCGAATCCCGATGACGACAATCTGTTTAGTTGTGCATAAAAATGATCAACACATAACACATCTCTCTTTGGAGGAGGATGAAGAGGAAGGCGAGGAGGAGGAGGAGGCCCGAAACTTTTTGACCCTGCGTGCCACTTCCATGAAGACCTCCGCCACTTGTGCAGACTTTGCCTCGTTGGTCACCTGCACAAAGCCGAAGCCTAGCCGCTCAGCCAACGCCATTGCTTCTTCCATCGAAACTCTTTCTTCTCCTTCTTCTGTTGCTTTGGTGTCCTTACTTGAGCGCCATTCATTGGCCACCAGCACTACAGGTAGTTGTTGTCTTTCTTCTTCATTGTACTCTTTGAACTTTTTCAGCTGCTTGTAATGCCGTTGCTGGATGGAGCGAAACGACGAGGGAGCGGTGGGAACATAGACCAGGACAAAACCGTCCCCTGTTTTGAGGTACTCATCCCGTAAAGCGCTGTACTCCTCCTGCCCAGCTGTGTCCATTATGTCTAGTATGCATTGCTCCCCATCAACCTCACAGTTCTTTCTGTAGGCTTTCGATGTTTGTGGTTATGGTATTGTTTGCAATGTCGGTGGTGAGAACAGAAAGTATAGAAGCAACGAAAAAGAAAGAAAGAGAAAGAGAAAGAAAAGAAGGAAACGATAGACAAAAGAAACAAATGCGAATAAAACTTACAATCCTCAATGGTGGGGTCATATTCAGCATGAAACTTTCCCTGCACGAATAGTGTTGAGATGGCGCTCTTGCCGGTATCATGGTCACCACACACCACTATTCTATACTCAGGGCACCTCCCGTCCTCCCCTCCTCTCTGCTTGCTTTTCATTCTCTTTGGTCTTATCGCTCTTATTATTATGTGTTCTGAAATGACGATCCAATAAAAATTCAAAAAATTATCCAATTAGAAATCATAAGAATCAGATCACAACCAACCAATATAAAATCGAATAAAGAGATCATGCGTAATTTCCGATCAACCGAAGAAAAAGAAAAGAAAATCAAAAAAATAGAAGAAAGAAAGAAAGAAAAAAAAAAGGGGGAAAAAGCTAAGCGAAGAGAAAGAGAGAGGGAGGGAAGATGAGGATCGAAAAGTGTTGGTTTTGCGGAGGTCCGGTCTATCCCGGACATGGCATATCCTTTGTTCGAAATGACAGCAAGGCACGTAATAATCATCATCAACCAACCACAGCTAAAGAAAAAGAAATTGGATGACAAACTATTTAAATGGAATCTAATCAAAAGGCTCTTTTTGGTTTCCTTTCATTCACTCATCCCCTTTTTTTTGTTTGTTTGTTTGTTTGTTTGGCCTTCAAAACAGGTTTTCCGGTTTTGTCGTTCCAAATGTCACAAGAACTTTAAGATGAAGCGCAATCCCCGCAAAGTGCGGTGGACCAAGGCCTACCGGAGGGCCGCTGGCAAAGAAATGGTTTTGGTACGATTTTTTTTGTTCTCTTCTATCTCTCTCTCTCTCTCTCTCTCTCCTTTTCTCTTTTCTAAAAAAAAAAATACATAGGACTCTACTTTGGAGTTTGAGAAGCGCAGAAACAGACCCGTCAAGTACGACCGCGACTTGGTGGCCACCACCGTCAAGGCCATGAAGGTCGTGCAGGACGTGAAGGACAGAAGACAGAAGTCTTTCTACAGAGATCAGTACGTAGTGTTTTTTTTTTCCCTATCCGTTTTCTTTGTTTTCTTTGTTTTTGTGTATGTTTTGTCCTCCGAACGGTATTAACCTCTTTCTTTTACTTGTTTCTCGTCCTTTCTTTCTTCCTCGCCATTCCCTTTCTTTCTCTTTGTTTCTCTCTCTCTCTCTCTCTCTCTCTCTCTCTCGCTCTCTCTCTTTCCTTCTCTATTGTCGTTTCTCTCTCCCTCTCCTTTTTCTTTGCTTTCTTGCTTTCTCCCTCTCTTCCTTTCTCTCTCTCTCTCTCTCTTCCTCATCAACAACAAACAGCATGAAGGGAAAGAAACAGGAAGAACTAAAGGCACAGCTGAAGGACTTGCAAAAGTCAAGGGAGCTGCTGCCCTCCCCCGCCGTCCTCGCTGCCAACAGGACTGCCGCGACCACCTCCCCGATGGCCGTCAAGGTCAAGGCCTCTCCCTCTGCCGCCAAACAGAAGCAAAGTTCCGGTGGTGGTTCTTCTTCTTCCATGAACTTGGAATGAAGAGCTCTCGTTCTTTCTCTTTTTCTTTCCTCAAAAAAACAGATTCGATCCTCCAAAAGACTCTTTTTTTTAAATTTTTTATGTTTGTTATGGTTGTTGTTGGTTGCGCCGAGCGTCAGGATCAGGGCCAGCGTCTTTACTTCCAGAGTTGAGGAAGGCGCCGCGGATGTGGAGCTGAGCGGGCAAAGGCTTTTCATAGTCGATGTTGCCGCCTCTCTTCTTGAGCATGAACGGGAAGAGGAAGCTGCATGTGCCAAAGAGCAAAAGACCCGCTGCGAACCATAGGTTGCGCCTCCCACTTACCCGCTTTGCTGTGTTTGGAGGCCCGGAGGGTGGCCTTCCTCCTCGCTGCGACGGCGGCGTTGCTTTCGTTTCCATTCTTTCTTTCTTTTTTTTTGTTTTGCCTCAAAATACTCACGTCGACATGAAAAATGTCGACATCGTTTGAGGAGTATTTTCAAGCATATTGGTTGTCAAAATCTGCAGGACTTGAGCAGCTATTCTTCTCTAGTTTTTTTTTTCTTTTTTCTTTTGCTTGGCATTACTAAGAGGCAACACATCTATTATGGCTTGCCTGTTGGGAAGGGGAAGGAGAAAGCCGTGGCCGGAGCACGTCCCATGAACCAACGTTGGCTTGAAGGGTGGCAAGACGAGGCACGTATCTTGGACGTTTGTGCGGTGGCAGCCGAAGAAACGGGTCCATTACTGCGGCAGTTAATAATTCTATGGTTTCCGGCACGTTCTCTCCTGTCTTTGAGCTGAACGCGACATTAAGAAGAAGCAGAAGAAGAAGAAGAAGAAGAAGAAGAAGAAGAAGAAGAACAAGAACAAGAAGAAGAACAAGAACAAGAACAAGAAGAACAAGAAGAATAGGAGGAAGAAGAAACCTCGTTCGAATGAAAGCAAAAGCATTCCATTTGGCAGCCATCACTTCTGCCATTTCTTCCGTGACTTGGCACTCGTCCTTCATGTCGCACTTGCAGGCGACCAATATCCTTGCTGCCTGTCGGCAGTCCTTGTGTTCTGCAGCCAGCTGCTCCACAATAGAGTGTAAAGAATGGAGAGCCTGAAAGGATTGAGCGTCGGTGCTGTCATAGCAAATGGCCACAGCGTGCTTCCTTCTGATGTAGTGTCGCGTATACCGCGGGAGGCGCTCGTTGCCTTTGGTAGGTGGTTCGAAGAGAAGAAGAGAAGTACTAAGGAACAAATCATAGAAGACAAAACAGAGAATGCAAAAGACAATAACACTAGACAGCAGAAGTACCAGCCGGCTCCCAAACAAATAACTATCGTGAAAGCGTTATTCGGGTAAACAAGGTGGAGAGGGAATGAGAAGAAACTACTGCGATAAAAGAAAAGCAGAAGAAGAAGAAGAAGAAGAAGAAGAAGAAGAAGAAGAAGAAGAAGAAAAGGAAGAAGAAGAACAAGAACAACACGAGAAGCAAAGAAAGACAACGACCATCAAACCTTTAGCTTTTGGTTATTCACTAGCACGTCCTTTCGTGAAAACTCAACTGGCAATCGTGCATGCTCATCCGGCGGCCATACGTCCCTGTCATACCTCTGCAGGAAGGTTGTCTTTCCAGCGAAACTTGGACCTTGATTTGTATGCTATCAGTTTTTCTCTTTGGTTTGTTGTTGCCCAAGAAGAAACGCACCTATAAGACAAAAGTGAGCGACTCGCAAGGGCTCGTCTGCTTGTTGGGTGCTTTGTTTGTGCGTTGGTGCAGGAAAGCTTGGGCGCAGGGCATGCCACTCCTCCACCGTTTGTTTCATCCACGCCATATAGCGTTGCTTCCAAACAACGTTTGTAGCAGGTCGCTTACCCTGTCGTCGTTGTTGTTGTTCGGAGGTACAAGGGTCCTGTTGCTCCCAAGAAGGACAACCCAAGGGCTCCCACAAGCAATCCTCTCGGCTGAGCGCCGCGAACAGCCGGCACGCCTGAGCGACTCGGCACAGGTCCTCGGCTGCGTTGAGGAAGGAGAACACCTCCAAAAGGATCTCCTGCGGCAGTTGGGTTATGGCTAGGGTCTGGGCTTTGCTGTTGCTGTTGTCCATGCGTTCCTTCTTGCTGTCCAGTTCTTGCCGGTTCCTGCATTCAATAACAGCGTTACAAGATCGATCGTTGGATGGGCCAATCGCAAATCGAACAACAAAAGATCTTTTACCATAAAAGGTTTATTTGTCGACACGCCCCTTGTCGTCATAAACCGAAGAGAGAGAGAAGGGAATGGCGATGCGTGGCAGGATAGCGGTGGTCACCGGAGGGGCACAGGGCATCGGCCGTGCGACCGCCCTCCTGCTCGCTGCCGAGGGGGCCACCGTCTACGTGGGGGATCGCAGCGCGGCTCAGCTGCGTGAGCTCAGCCAAGAGGCAGCTGAAAAGAACAGCAAAACGGAGGGAGGCGGCGGGCAGGTCATAGGCATCGAATGCGACCTCTCCACCGCGGACGGCTGCAAAGGCTTCGCCAGGGAGGTGCTCGCTCGCATCGAGCGCCAGCCTTTGGACCTCCTCTTCAACAACGTCGGCATCCAACCTCCGGAGAGTCGCGTGCCGCTTCACCTCCTCGAGGAAGCCGTCTGGGACCATGTCCTCTCCACCAACCTTCGCTCCGCCTTCCTCCTCTCCAAGCTCCTCTTGCCCTCCTTGCTCTCCTCCGATCCCAGGGCACGCCAGGCCTCCATCATCAACAACGCCAGCATCCAGGGCATCCAGAGCCAACGCCACTGCGGCGCCTACGCCGCCTCCAAAGGGGCGCTCCTCAGCCTGACCCGCCAGCTGGCCTGCGAGTACGGCGCCCAGGGCCTGCGCGTCAACTCCATCAGCCCCGGCTCGGTGGCCACCCCGCTGATGCGCGCCAACACCGCCCAGAACGGCTACGTGGAGGCCAACACCCCCCTGGGGCGGGTGGGAGAGCCGGAGGACATCGCGCGGGCGGTCCTGTGGCTGGCCGTGGGAGAGGGCGCCAAGTGGCTCACCGGCCACAACCTGGTCGTGGACGGAGGGATCACCGTCAAAGGGGGATGGGCTGCGCTTTGAATGTTCGGCGGCTTCTGGTGTGACCCCCTCCCTCTCCGTTTCTCCTCTGGGGATGCCTGTCGCAGCGAAAACAAGCGAGAGAATGAAACGGAGCAGCGCTTTGGAGAGGGGTCAAATATGTCTGATTTTTTTGTTGTAATTTGCAAAGAAGTAAAAAAGATCAGCATATGGACGCGGCCTTCGAGGAAGCAGGGGAGGGCCTCGGGGTCGATATCGTGGGGCGGCTGCTGCAACATGTGCCCCTGCCGGTCCAGGCTTTCGCTCGCCGCGCCGAACAGCTCACGGCCCAATGGAACCGCGGCTCGTTGACTTTCTTCCAGTACGTCCATCGCTTGGGCCGTGCCTCTGGCGCTGAAACAGGTTTTTCCATCCGATCTCTTTTGTTTTTTGATGGGCTTTGCTGTTGTGTTTGAGGATGTACACGAACAAAGCCTTTTTAACAAAAAGGTTTCTTGGAGTGGCTGGTTGAGTGGCAGTGGGCCTACCTTTGCGAACGAAGGGAGCAAGAAACGGACGGCGTGGCCATCCATTTCTGTCCCTCCGCCTTTATCGTTGGCTTTGTTGCCTCTGTCTTTCGTTTTCAAACCCCATCGCCTTTTAACAGGTTTCAGTGTTTGCACCCTTCCCTTTCCGCCTCAACTTTCTTGTTCGTTCGTTCGTCCGTGCACTTCTTCGGTCATCTCTCGTTTTTTTTTTCCTGGACTCACAAACTCAACCTCACCAGGCTGTTCGCCGCTCTCCCATCTCCCCTGCAACGCATGACACTGCGCTTCGCCCAGTGGGACGCCGGGCGGAACTGGTCTCTCAAAGACAAGTTTTTCTTCACCGTGAACCGTTTTCTCCTCATCGTAATGCCCGTGCAAGTCCTTCCTCACTGCCTAAAGCCTTTATTACGTCCTTCTTCTTCGTCTTCTTCATCTTCTTCCTCATCATCATCTTTATCGTTATCTCTTTCGTTTGTTACCCTGCCCCCGTTTGACCCTGCCGTGTTGCTTTCCGCTTTGTGGGTATCAGTCTTGAGCGTGGCCAACGCTTTCAGTGCTGCACAAGGCGCTCTCTCCGCTCATCGTTGTCTCCAAAAGTTGACTCCTCCTCCGTCTTCTCCCGCTTCCTCTTCTCCTTTTGCAGATATCAACACCTTGCTTTCTTCTTTCATGTTTTGGGGACCTCCTTCTCCTCCGCACTCTCACCAACAACAACAACAACATCGACGAAGAACAAACCTCCACATCAGCGCTATGGAAGAGGACGTGTTGCGACTGGTGAGCATGGACCTGTTGCATTGCAGCGAAGAGGCATTCGGTGGACTCGTTTCCTTGTATTACTCGTTGAAGAGAGCCTACATTCTCTACTCCCACTTTGGAGTGCTTTTTGCTCAGCAGTCGCTCGGTGCTTTGGGCCGTGGCGCTCTGCTGGGCGTTGCTGCATTCACCTTTGGGGTCACCCAGCCCTCCTCTTCTTCCTCTGCTTGACACCCCCAACATGAAAGCAAGCGTCCAAAAGCCTGATAACAGACAACAATAAAGTACTGTACAGCAACGACGCGTTCTTTCTCTGTTCACAGATGAGCGCTTCTCGCATCCTTGCGATGAGTACACTTTGCCCCGAGCTGTCGTTGGCGGCTGCAAGTTTGTGTGGGGATGGGCGATACCAAACGGGTGTCCTTCCTCTAGCCACAGAACTTTATTTTGCTTCCTTCTCTTTATCCTTCTTTTGTTGTTGATGGGCCATCTCGACGAGTGTTGCAAGCACTTGAGCTTGGGACAATCGCTGACCAGTCCACGCTTCTTCTCGAATGAGAGCACGAAGGCATTCGGTGGCGAAGGAATGCAGTTCAGGTCGATCGCAGAGCGGTTTCCTTTGCAACAGGTGTTTTCTTCGGTGGAAGCGTTTGCGAGCGTTTCTGACGTTTTTGTTTCGAATTCGTTTACGTTCTTCAAGACGTGGCCTCGTTCTTCTCTTCGCAGCAGAAGAAGCAGATGAAGAAGAAGAAGAAGAAGAAGAAGAAGAAGAAGAAGAAGAAGAAGAAGAAGAAGAAGAAGAAGAAGAAGAAGAACAAGAAGAACAAGAAATGGCGTTGGTAGCATCCCAAACCGTCACCACCATTTCAGCAAAAGCTTCGTCCCAACAAAGGTCGTTGATAAGTCCTGTGTGTTCCTTCCGAGTTCCTTTTTTCTTCTCAACTTTATCTTTCGCCGTTGCCCTTGCTTTTTCTTCTGCTTTAGACAAATACTTGCAGCGAAGCTCTTCGATGCGTGCTTCATCCTCCGCCGTTAGTTTTCGCAGTTCCTTTGCTCGTGGTAACAAACAGTCCATCACAGCAACAAACGGTGCAACCGCGTCACTGCAAAGCAATCCTTTGACTAGGTTCGATGAAAAGAGCAATGCAACAGCCTTCAAACAGGCAAATTGCGCCAACAGCAACTCTATGCTTCTTCGCTGTGTGGATGAAGGTGCAGCGGAAGAAGAAGAACAGCGGGAGCATAATACTGTTTTCAGTGCTTGCAACGCCGTGTAAAGGATATGGAAGGAAGATGTGCGATGGTGAGGATTCCACCAAATATCACGCGAAGTCGAACTTTCGTCTTCTTTTGTTTCTTCATTCGATGGCAAGTAAACGTTGCACAGTCGCGTTATCAAGCGGCAAAGAAGGTCAACGAACTCATCGACAAACTTATCCAACGTGTCCTCATTTCCTGTTGAGTTTCCTCAAAGTTAAAACATGCAATAGCAACTTTCTTAAAGATAGGGACACCCACCGTTTTGAAGAATAAAAGTAATAGTGGCGATGGCTTCGCAACATAGTTGCATGTCATTTGGAAACGCTTGGGTTGCTTGTATACTCAAGCATAATACTTCTTCTTCTCTTATTGTTTCTTTTTTTTTTTTTGAACAACAGCAAAGTTAACAGAGCAAAGAAAAGAGAGAAGAAGGCAAAGACGTAACGTACTATAATTGTTGTTGGTGTTTTGCCAAAGCTGAAAGAAACTGGTTAACACCTGGCGCGAGTGAAAGTGATGCTTCAAAGCGTCTATCAACAGACAAACTTCTTCGTCCGAGAGAGAAAACGATTCGCGTTTGTTGACGGTCCGAATGGCGTTCGCATATTGCGTTACTACCGCGAGGATGAGAGTGACGAGGATCGGTTGGTTGCTTTTGTGGTATTTGTTGAGAATGGAGAAGAGTGTTGTTTTGAGTTGTTGTTTGTCGCGACGTTGTGTGGGTTCTGTTGTTGTTAAATAATAAAAGTTTGTCAAAAGAAAACTTCTTGGAACAGGAATTAATTGCGTTACCATGTCTAAGGCAAGAGAGCAAACAAAAGAGGGAGTGGTGGAGAATGGCGACATCGTCAGGGTGCTCGCGTATTGCTTGGAGATAATATTCAACGGGGAGCACGTTTGTTGTCACCAATGCTTTCTTTTTGCTATTGGAGCATCTCATTACCTGTATGTCAAGGTATAAGCAAGCAAACGAGAAGAAGAAAAAGAACAAGAAGAACACTTACATTATACAAAAAGTAAGGCTTCTTTTTTTGGTAGCAAACCAATAATGTTAGACATGGCAGCGCTGTAAATAACTTGCTTTAGTATAATGTATGAAGATGCAAGAGAGAGAGAGAGAGAGAGAGACCAACCATCAAGTAGATCACACACAATCTGAAATCCTTTGCGAGGAGTGAAAATATTTCCTGTAATGTCCAAAGCTCTTAACTGTCGAAGTGCTTGTTTTCCAGAAGAAGAATGAGAACACGCAATAGAGAGAGAGAGAGAGAGAGAGAGCGGAGCAAGATAACAAGAAACGTACATCTCAGCGCGACTACTAAGCCGTGTGACAATAAAATATGATTGTGAGAAAGGTTCAACCTTACTAACTTGGGTAAATACTCCTCTATTTTTAGCATAACGATCAGTTTGTGTAAACAAACAACAACAAAAAATAGAGGAAACAAAACAACATTCATACCTCCTATCTCGAAATATACAAGTCCGTTTCGATGTAGATTCAGTTCTGTTAACTCAGCACAATCTTTTGAGAGCAGCAATGAACGGTTGTGAGCTGTTTTGCGGACAATACAAGGAAATAGAATAACAAAAAGAAAAAAAAAGAAGAGAGCTACAAACTGTATAAAGGATGGAGAGTTGGAGCAGCAGAGATATAACAATTGGCTAACACCAACGACTGCAATGCCTTCATTCCTTTTGTTGCAAAAACAAACAGAGTTTAAAAGGGTATAAAACAAAAAGAAGAAGAAGAAAAAGAAGCACGAGAAGAGAAAGAAGGAAAAGAAGAAAAACAGAAGCATAAGACGAAGAAGAAGAAGAAGAGAAGGAAAAAAATAGAAGGAGAACAAGAATAAGAAGCACGAGAACGAGAAACACTTACCTGTTAGAAACTTCAAATTATTAAGATGAATGTAGGATAAGTTCAACTTGTTGAGTTTTTCTCTCCAAAGAGCAAGAGGCGTGTGCTTGTTCAATCCTTCACAAGAAAGATATGAACACCGCGAAAGGTCAAGTTCTTCCAACGTTGGTATTTCTGTTTGTTATTTCGTTTGAGTTAACCAGTTAGTTCTTTTCTTGAGTTCTGTCAATGAACCGAATTGAAAGAAAGCAAGCAAAGCAGAGAAGTATTACGTGTGATGGCATGAAAACCGTCATCGTTTATAGAAGTACCAGAAAGCCTTAAGCATCGCAATGATGAACATTCTGTGTTTGAGAAGAAACAATATAAAGCAACTCAATAAACCAAACGCATGATGCTGAAAGCAAGGGGGCACAGCAGTACGTACGTCGAAGTAAGTTTAGACCCTTTGTTTTCACTCGACAGCTGCTCAGATCTTTATATGTAACAAAAAAAAAGATATGAGAAACATAAAGAAAAATAAAGAAGAGTGAAGAACGAGAGTATACGGAAAGCAAGAAACGACAAGAAAGGCTATACATAAACGGAGCGACTGAAGCAGCGGAGTGAAGAAAGAACACAAAAAGACAGAAAGAAAGGAACGAGATAACAAAATAAAGAACGAACCGAGCTCCTGCAAACCGTCAGCAATGCGAACGAAATGCACAAAGTCAATGAGAGTGGTGCCACCTCTGATGACGCCGCCGAGCGGATTCCACAAAGGCATGTGGTAATCGTGGTTGATCTGGCGGTTCAACAACCATCGAACGTTCTCCTTTTGTAGTTGGATGTCATGAAAAGAAGAAATCGTGGCTCCTTCACTTCGTCTCCTGCTCCTGCGTTCTCTTCTGCGTTTGTTGATGATTGTTGTTTCTGCTCGGTCCAACTCGAACAGTTGATGCTCTAACTCTAAACCACTCTTTGGTCGAACGAAATAGTCTGTTCTGACTCTTCTTCTTGTTCCTCTCCTTCTCCTTAGCACGTTGTTATCTTTTTGTCTTGTTTGCTTCTTTCTGGGCTGATATCGGACACGAAAAGCTTGTCTCCAAATCGCAGGATCGTAAACACCCGGCACGTGTCCGCATATTGGATCGTCCATCCTTGGATACGGAGAGAGGCAAACCTTTCTTGGAAATGTCCAAGAAGAAGTAGATGAAGAAGAGGAAGAAGAAGAGGAAGAGGAAGAGGAAGAAGAGGAAGAAGAAGAAGACCAAGAAGCGAAAAGGTCGTTTGATTGTTGCTTTTGAAGGATGAGATGACGTCGATGAAACGCAGAGAGAGCCAAACCAACTGCTCTCGTGGTGATGCTCTGAAACGGTCCAAATTCTTCTGGGTCATACACAACTTCTCCTCCTTCGTCTTGCTTCCGTTCCTCTGTCTTCCACTCTTCTGCTGCTCCTTCTTGCTCTTCGTTCAACAACAACAAAGCGCGAAGGAGGTGCTCATCGACGACCGTTCTTCGGGTGGCCTGCTCCCAAAGCTCGTTTTGCAACGGCTGTGGCAACCCCACAAGAGAGGGACAACGATGCGCGAATGTGCTCAACACCCGACCAGCCATGGAGAAGAGGGAAGGAACAACAACATGCTGTTGTTGCTTTCTCCTTGCTGCGTTGTGTTTATCCAGATATCAAGAAGAAGAAGAAGCTTATAAATGAGCATAACATCAATATAGATAATAAAAAAAAGCTGTAATGAAAACTGACCTTGTGGTGGTTCCACTGCACCATGGAACAAAGACTGCAAAAACTCATCCGCTTGCCTCTTGTTGTTGTGATGAGCCGATGGACCAGCTTCCTCCATTCCGCCTTTTGGCTGCACGGCTCTCGTCTGGTCTTTTTAACCGTGTTTTATATTATTGTGATGAATAAATGCTTTTTCTTGAATTATTCGGATCTTATTTGATCTAATCACCACACCTCCGTTTTGATTTTTAATAGGATGTTTGATTCAACTGTTTTGATTTATGATTGGTTAATTGACAACGTTTGATTTTCTATTGGTAAAATCCGATCCGATCAATAGCGAGGCAAAAAGAAAGAGCGCAACCATGAGTGCCACGAGCACCAAACGGCGTGGGAATAAGGCTGCTGAACCTCCTTTCGAAGCTCATCCTTCTTCAGCAACCCCCACCTCACCTCCTCCTCGTGCTCCTCCTCGGCTTTCATCCTCGCTGCTGAGCGTCCTCGCCATTCTCTCCCTGGGCTGGCTCTTCCTCGCCATCAGCTACAATTTGGTTTGGCTGGAGGAGAGAGGCCTTCCTCTGCTGCTCTCTTTGCAGTCCCTCCGCTCTCCTCTCCTCGACCGCGGCGTCTACCTCTGCTCCACCCTCGGCTTCGAGGCGGTTCTCGTGCTCGTTCCCTTGTTCTGTTTCTTGAGACCTGATCCATCGCTTCTCTCCATTTCTTCTTCTTCTCCTTCGTCTTCTCCTGCTGCTCCTGCTTCTGCTTCTCGGCTCTTTCTTTTTGGGTCTGTTGGCTGTGAGTTGTGGCTGCTGATACTTTGTGGCTGGTACGTAAACTCTCTGCTCAAGAGCATGTTCCTGCGGTCCAGACCGTTTGCCATGAACCCTGACTTGGACGCTGAACCCATTGGGTTGGTATGAGTCCTCCTTTTCTTCTTGTTCTTGTTCTTGTTCTTGTTCTTGTTCTTGTTCTTGTTGTTCTTCTTGTTCTTCTTGTTCTTGTTCTTCTTCTTCTTCTTTTCTCTTCTTCTCCTTCTCTTCTCACCATATCACGCTTCCAACAAGTGAACATTCGTTTCCTTCAGGGCACAGCACCGTTGTGGTGCTCTTTTGGCTATACATACACCATCACCTGCATCATTTCTTTGCTAACCGGCTGAAGATGAGCAGCGCGGTTGTGGGCACGGCTGCCGTTCTGTTAGCTTCGTTCTCTCGCGTCTACTTTGCTGTTCATTTTCCACATGATGTGATCGCTGGATGGGTATGTCTTACCGTTATGTTATGTTTTCTCTTTTTTCTACTCTATCGCTTCCACTCTTTCTCTCTTCCCTTCGTTCCATCTTGTCGTTGCTTTCTACTTATTCACTTGCGTGCGTAACAGATCACTGGTTACCTCGTCTTTTTAGTCTATTCCATTCTCCGCCCATCTCCTTCTTGTCCCGAACAAGAACAACACAAACAACCACTTCTCACTTTGTTCTCATCACTCTTCCTGCTCACCACCCTTTTCATCTTCCTTTTCGACGCGTCCGTTCTTCTGCAACAATCCGCTCTGAGCTACGTCCCTGGTTCCATTCTTGCTTTCCTCTTTTGTCTTCTTCTTCCTACCTCCTTTCATCACCCTCCGCAACGACATCCTCAACAGTACAACGAAGAGAAGGAAGCAAGCAAACCACGAACGAAGAAGAGGCAAATTATAACGTCGGTATTGGCGGTGACCTTGGGCGTGTTCGTGGTGTTGTGGCTTAACCTGGGTTTGGCCAAGTTTTGGGAGAGGACGTTTGGTGGCATGAGAGGGTTTGTGCCTGGCTTCCTTACCAGCTGTTGGATGATTATTGCTCACCCCCTTTTTGCTTGCTTTGCTTCCTTAAAACCACAGTAACGTATATGTTATGTTGAACACTCCCATTCTTTTTTTTTTTGAAAAGGCTTCGCAAAGAAGTGAAGAAATCTTGGAGAAAATAAAAATCAGATCTGCACTTGATCTTTACTCGATTTCACGTGCATGTTCTTATCCAATGAACAATCAGAGAGATTCCCGTACGAGAATTTTCTACTCCAATAAAAAATCATATCTCTTTAAACGATTTCACGTGAATTTTCTTCTTTTTTTCAACCAATTGGATCAGAGAGTTTACCTTTTTTCCATTCTCATTCCCCGGTTTTTCTCCCCCTTGGAATTTCCCCACCAATGCGATATGCTCCGTCCGAAGATGGAGATATCGAGGAGCGGATAAAGAGGAAATAAAAAAAAAGGATGAAGAATGAGGAAGAATGGAGTTGAAGCGCTTGGACCAATCAAGCGTCCAGGCGGGATGGCGGTTGGTGAAACAGATGCTATTTGAAAAGAAAACTGACCGTTACTGCTTGGCGCCGCTTCGATCGGTTGGGAGTGAGCCAAAACGATATATTTTTTTTATTTTGTGGTTTCAACTGCACACACATCGAGTTCTGTACTCACACTGTGACCCACACATACCTAGTATTAGACTTTTTTGTACACTTTTTTACTCTTGTGGTTCGTCTTCATGTGAATAACATCGCACTTCAAAGGGTTGTCGCAAAGGATCTTCTTCTTCCTCTTCTTCGTCCTCCACCTCCATGCTCGTTCTTTTGGTTGAGGTCGAATAAGAAGAAGATGAAGCCACCGAGTGACCAAGGGTAGAATGCACGACCAAACGGTTGAAAGCTCTGTAGTTGTCCACGTAGATGTGATGGCCACAGCCAGGCAATATCCACAAACGTTTGTTCCTGGGGTTGTGCTTCATTCTGTACATGAGTTTGGCTCCCGCATTCGGATCCATCCATGAATTCTTTTTTAAACACGGCAGTGAGAAAAAAACAAACACAAAAAATGAAAAGAAGAGGTATGCAATACCTCGCCATAAAGAAAGGTGACCGGAATGTCGGGTCGAAGTTCTGGCAAACGGTCCCACAGCGGGCGAACGGCCCATCCAATGGGTTGCATCAGCTTTTGGAAGGCCATCTCTCCTGTTGCTGGCACTTGAGCATTCGAGTGATAAATGTACTGAGCCACAACAGACATTTGTTGCTGATGTTTCTGTGTTGTTGATGCTACTTTTTCTGCTCCTGAAACTTGTTGAAGTTGTGCTTTTTCTATTTCTTTCTGTTGTGCGTCTGCGTTTTTTTCTTCTTCTTCTTCTTCTTCATTGTCAGAAGCTAAAGCAGCCGCACCGACTAGCTCCGAGGCTGTAAGCCTTTCTGCCGCCGTATGGATCTCTTCGGCGGTTACGTCTTTCATCATTTTGTCATCATCCGCAGCTTCTCCTTCTTTTTCCCTTTCTTTGGAAGCGGAAGGAGAAGGGGAGATGGTTGTTGTTTGATCTGCTTCGTACTCTACTCCGTCGTGGTGCAAATGCATGAACTTTCGGATTAGATCCGGTCGAAAACGTTCAATCAGTTGTGGTCCTGTTGTCGATAATGGAAGAATTACCATTGATGAAGCGTCAAGAAACAGAGAACACATAGAATAGAAATGGAAAATGAAAACATAGATGATTGAAGAAAAGAACAAGCTTGAGTTAGGAAGAAGAAGAAAAAATACCGTAAGGTCCAGCAGCACGAATAGAGGCCAATGGCGAAAACCTCGAGAGCACACCAGTAATCATGCGCCACTTCCATGGGAGGCGATCATTCGAATCGGTGGTGGGCCTCTTGGGAATTCCCCACGGATCCGCTAAGATCAGCTTTTCAACTTGGTCCGGGTGTTTCAATGCGTAACAAGCTGAAAGATAACCTCCAAATGAATGTCCTATTGTTTGATTTTGAAAAGAGTTTCAACAAAAGTACAAAGAAAGAGAAAAAAAGAAAGAGAAGAGTGAAGGAAACGCACCTAATAGACAGAACCGATCAAGTTGCACTTGTTCTCTCCATTCTTCAAAAGAGTCAAGAAAATAGTCCTCTGCCTCTTGCTCTGAAGTAGGCACAAACGAGGAGCGAGAGCTTCGGCCAAACCCAGGAAGGTCTATAGCATATACCGTATGATACTTTGCCAGTTCATCCAAATTGCTGTATACAAACCGAAGAGAAGCAAAGCACAAAAACAATTGAGAAAAAGAAACTGAAAAGAAAGAAGAAGGAGAGCAAAGAGAACAACGAACGAAGAATGACGAAGAATATGAAGAAAAAGAAGAAGAAGAAGAAAAAGAAGAAGAACAAGAACAAGAAGAACAAGAACAAGAAAGACCAACCAACACCAAAAGCCAACGCCAGCAGCAAAGCCATGAAGCAAGACCAAAGGTGGTCCTCGTCCCATTTTAATGGTGTTGATCTGATGGCCGGTTCGGCTCAACTGCACAAGGCTTTGTTCCATTTGTGTAGTCACCACTTTTTAACAAAACTTTCTTTTAAGTAATAAAGAAAAAAAAAAGCAACGAAAGAAGGCTTACCACGAAGCATCCGTTGCTCAGCCTGTGCCAGCAGTGCCGAGGAAGTAGGCCTCCACGAAAGCGATCTCCATCGGCTAAAGAGCGAAGAGCTTGATGGAACCGTCGGCACCGTGGCTGTTGTGGTTGATGAAGAAGAAGAAGCAGCTGCAGAACCGCTAGCACCACCCCCTCCTCCTCCTCCAAATGAAAACCATGAACTCATCCTTTGGGGTGTTGTCGCAAGTAGAAACCGAGCAGCAGTGGGTTCCCGCAGCAATACGGTGGAGGACACACGTCGTATTTTCGTTTCGTTGCTTTATGAATGATTTTTTTTGGGAGGAAAAAAGCTTCTTCTTTATTCTTTTGTCTCTTCGGCAGAAGCTCGGAGCTTTTTCCCTTCCTAATCTTCCTCGAAAAAAATAAATGGTGCGCTTCCTCTCTTCCTTTCTCATCTTTTCTTTTTCCACAGCAAAGAGTTGCGTTGGGATTGCCACGTCAGCAAGGTACTGACGTGTCCTGTTCTACACGTCAGCAGATGAGATCCATGGTGACGTGTTTATATTCAAGTTTGGGTGTCGATGATGTCATCGATAGATGAAGAATGCTGACGTGTTCAGACCGATTGGGAGGTGTTGACGTGTTTGTCACCAAATTTGGTATTTGCTGATGTCAGCAAAATATTTCTTGGTCCACCACACGAAACAAAATATGTCCAAAGTTACTCCAAGCGCGACGGGGAGAGACGCCCTCCCCAACGCTTCTCTGTGGATGACTGCTGAAGTGCTGTCCTTCAAAGTCTTGTATTTGCACCTGTTTATTGTTGTTGTGTAGTTAGCGATTATGTTTGGCCCCGCCTTACGTCTTGCACGCTTTCCAACAAGTTTCTTCACAAGTCACAATAACAGAAACGTGAAAGGAATCCAACCTGGTTTTCATTGGAACAGCATAAATAGAGATGGGCCAATGAAGCTACATGGCTCTCCTTTTCTGCCCCTCCAGATGGAATGTCGCATGAAAGTGAAGGAGAGCATTTGACTGTATGACCAACTTCCAAAAAGGAGAGTGAGATGCCCAACTATAAAATCACAAGCCGCCATTCGCAAGGCATTCACAACAGCACACAACAAACAACAAACACTGACACAAAACAACAAACCTGCAACGACGACAATGAAGGCTGGTGTGGCACTTTACTTGTTGTTGGCCTTCTTCGCGGCGACCACCTTGGCTGGACGAGGGAATGTGAATTATGGCGGAGGCGATGTGCGCTATGACGGCGACGTGGTGACTTACGATGGCGGCGATGTTCGTTATGATGGAGGCGACGTGACCTATGATGGAGGCGACGTCGAGTACGATGGTGGAGATGTCGTCTACGACGGAGGAGATATCAGGTATGACGGAGGCGACGTAAGCTACGATGGAGGTGACATCAGATATGATGGCGGTGACATCCAGTACGATGGCGGTGATATTCGCTATGATGGAGGAAACATCTATGATGGTGGTGATATCCGTTACGATGGTGGCGACATTCGCTATGATGGAGGTGACGTTCGTTATGATGGCGGGGATATCCGTTATGACGGAGGCAACATCTATGATGGTGGTGATATCCGCTACGATGGTGGCGACATCAGCTACGATGGAGGTGACGTTCGTTACAATGGAGGAAACATCCAGTACAACGGTGGTGACATCCGCTATGATGGAGGGGATATCAGCTATGATGGTGGTGATATTCGTTACGACGGAGGCAATGTAGTCTACGATGGAGGAGACATTAGCTATGATGGTGGTGACGTTCGCTATGATTGCTATGACGGAGGAAACATCTATGATGGTGGTGACATCCAATACGATGGCGGTGACATCCGCTATGACGGCAATGTGGTGACGTATGATGGTGGTGATGTTCGTTATGATGGTGGCGACATCAGCTACGGTGGTGGCGATATTAGATATGATGGAGGCAACGTGGTTTATGACGGAGGTGATGTGCGTTACGATGGTAATGTCGTTGCTTATGATGGTGGTGACATTAACTACGACGGAGACGACGTAGTCTATGATGCTGGCGACATTCGCTATGATGGCAATGTGGTGACATATGATGGCGGTGATGTTCGTTATGACGGCGGCAACGTGATGTACGATGGTGGAGATATCCGTTACGATGGAGGCAATGTGGTCACCTACGACGGAGGCGATATTCGCTATGATGGAGGCAACGTGGTCTATGATGGAGGAGATGTGGACTATGATGGATATTACGATGATGGAGGGAATGTCGTCTATGATGGCGGAAACGTGGGTTACGATGGCAGCGTCTACGACGGAGGAAATGTAGTAGCCTACAATTCCAACAGCGCCGCTGAAGATGCTTCTGATGCCGCGTCTCTGGCCGCGTTCTGGTTCTAATGGAACAAAAAATAACTGTTAGTGGGTTTTTAAAGTTAGTTTGTTTGTCTTTAAACTGTTGAATAAAAATTTAATGCAGAAAAGCAGTGCTCTTTGTTTTCTGCTATACTCTCTCTCTCTCTCTCTCTCTCTCTCTCTCTCTCTCTCTTTCCTGTTACCTTTTCGTTGTTTTCATTTGGTAGTTCAGCTGTTCAACTTATTCGTCCTCTTCGTTAGGCTCAAACGCCAGCTTGATTTGTATAGGGAAGAGTATGCTTAGCTTTTGTCAATCCATAGATCTATCCATTTCCTTTCTTCATCGTCATCCTTATCCCAACCTTCTTCTTTTTCTTTGCCTCACCTCGCAAAGACCAAGGTTCTGTGTAGCCTCCTACTTCTTGCAACCAAGTGACCACATCGGAGCAAACTCCCTCCCAACGGTTGTGCTCATTTGCAATCATCGTCATTCTTCCTCGTGACAGTCCTCTCTTCGAAGAGCGTTAAGGTCTCCCATTAATAATTGAGGCCGTTCCACAGCGGGATGTTGTGTCCGTTGAAGAAGAGCGAGGCTGAAATTCTGCAGCAAGCTTCTCTGACAGACGGTTTCACCGTGGTCTTTGGCTTGTTATTGTAATCGCTACGTGCGGTTCATGATGGAAACGTTTGCAACGAGGTGAAGAGAATGATGATGACCACTTGAGAAATCGAGATGGTGGCAAAGCCATAGACGTAACGAATAAATACAGTGCGATGCGATTGCAGCAATTCGGCTGTGAATGTTGATACGGTCGTCAAACTGCCTGTTTTTACAAACATTATTGTCAGTTCATCTGTTCTGTTGGCTCATCTCTTCTTACTTCGCTGCCCTCTTCTCCGTTCCTCTTCTCTCTATGCTTTCGTACCTAAAAATCCAAGAATAACAGCTTCGGTGACATAAGCTCTTGCATCAGAGGTTCGATCCGTCCAACCTTCCTTCCCGGTTAATATTATCAAAAGAGCGGCTGCTATAGAGCCAGACACGTTAACAAGCATTGTAAACAGAGGTACAGTGTGAGAAAACGGTCGTTTGGCGTTCAGAAGAGATAGATAGAATCGCAAAAGGGCTCCTGTTGTAGTTTTAAGTAAATGAAGGAAGAAGAGAGAATAAAGAAGAAAGAGAAAGAAGAAAGACGAAAGAAGAACGAGAAAGGAAACAACAAAGAGCAAAGTTAACGACAAAACAGAGGAATGGAAGTGAGAGAAGGGAGCATTGGAAATCAGTTACCAGGAGGAGCAAAGAAAGCAGCTAAAGTCAACCATCGCCATGAAACAAAATATCCGGTCAATATGCCAACAGCGGCGAACACAAGTAACAACAACAACACTTCAACCACAGCTACCACAAACATTTTTCTGCATTCGTCTAATTCCTCGCGCTCCGTTAGTATGTTCTTTGTTACTGGTTGTTGTGGTTGTGGTGACTGCTTCAGAAGTTTTGTTTTTAACAGAATGGCACGAACTCCGTCTTGTGCATGCCATCCTGGTAAAAAGAAAAAAAAGTGGAAAAGAGAGTTATTGGCTTAGCAGGTAGGAGAGAGAGAGAGAGAGAGAGAGAGAGCGAGTAAGAGAATATAGAGAATAAAGAGAAAGAGAGAAGAGCTTCTCGATACCAAAACAAAAGGCACATATATTGGAACACAGCTCAAGGATCAGCAAAAAGAAGTATCGAACGACGTCCACATCTTCCCATGGCTCCGCTGCTTCCGTCATCCACGTTGAAAACGTAGTTAAGCTGCCACAAAAACCTGAGCTAAGCCCTGTATACAGCCAGTCCTCTCTTTTATGATAATAAGCTTAAAACGGAGCATGAAAGCAGGAAAAAAAGCAATAACAAGAAGCAGCAGAAGAGCAGAACAAGAAGAAGAAGAAGAAGAAGAAGAAGAAGAAGAAGAAGAAGAACAAGAACAAGAACAAGAAGAAGAACAAGAACGAAGAACGAAGAAGAAGAAGAAGACGAAGAACGAAGAACGAAGAACGAAGAAAGAAGAAGAAGAAGAAGAAGAAGAAGAAGAAGAAGAAGAAGAAGAAGAAGAAGAACAAGAACAAGAAGAAGAAGAACGAAGAACGAACGAAGAACGAAGAAGAAGAAGAAGAAGAAGAAGAAGAAGAAGAAGAAGAAGAACAAGAACAAGAAGAAGAAGAAGAAGAACAACAAGAAGAAGAACGAAGAAGAAGAAGAAGAAGAAGAACAAGAACAAGAACAAGAAGAAGAAGAAGAAGAAGAAGAGAAGAAGAAGAAGAAGAAGAAGAAGAAGAAGAAGAAGAACAAGAACAAGAAGAACAACAACGAACGAAAACACATCGCAGAACTCAAACTTCCAACAATAAAAAAAAGGTGGTAACTAACCGGTGCCAGAACCGATATCCCTTCTGGGGGACCAAAGAGCCCATGATGGCGCTGCCCACGATGTTGGCCATCAGGGCGGAGGGCAGCACTCCGTTCCGCTCGTCCACCCGCCACACCAGGAACTCTTGCAGAGCGATCCGCAGCAGCGCGCCGAAAACGGCGCAGAGAGAGAGCGTCAAGACCAAGCGCAGGCTCCTCAGCGCTCTGTGCAGGTGCCGTATGCGCGGGGCCGCCTCGGTGGGTCTCTCCGGGGCCACGGTCTCCTCCTCCACGTCCGGGAGGGCGAGCTGGCTTTCTCTGGCCTCCTCCTCCCGCTCTTCCATCTTTTTTGATTTATTTGTTCATTAATTCGTGGCATCCAATAAAAAATCAAACAACGAGATCAAATTATTCAAATATCCAATAGATAATCATAAATATTTAAAGAGATCTGATCTATCAAAGCTGATATTCGTGTCGTCATGGATAATTGAAAGATAGAACGAAGCGCCAGGATGAAGAAAAGCGCAGAGGGAGACGATGATGATGGGGACTCCACAACCACAACGACGGGGACTCCATCTTCCACCACACACCACAAACGAAAGGCATCACGTGAACAAGAAGTGACAGAAAAACCAAAGAAGAACAAGAAAGCAAAGCAGAACGATGAGAAGAAGAAAATGAACGAAAAAAAATTGGGAGAAGGAGCAGAAGAAGCCGTTGTGCAAGCGAAGAAGAAGATGAAGAAGCAGAACAAGAAGAAGCAGGAGGAGGGGACAGAAGCAGATGTGCTTCGAGGCGTGCTGTACTCCAAAGCGGCAAAGATTAGGTTTTTCGGCGGGGACCCGTTTCGGCTGCTCAGCAAACTTGGGTGGAGCGAGGAGGACACGCCGCCACCTTCCGCATTCAACAACGTACCTCCTTCCCTCCTCCTCCTTCCTCCTCTTCTCTATATTTTATTTTTGTTTGGTTAAATGTTTCTAATGTTATATTTCTTCAATTTGACCTTTCTTTCATTTCTTCTTATCCGCTCTTCCCGTTCTTTTCTTTTCTCTCTTGTCCTCTCTTTCTTATCGTTTCTTTCTTGTCGTTTCTTTCTTTCTTGTCGTTTCTTTCTTGTCGTTTCTTTCTTTCTTTCTTTCTTTCTTTCTTGTCGTTTCTTTCTTTCTTTCTTTCTTTCTTTCTTTCTTTCTTTCTTTCTTTCTTTCTTTCTTGTCGTTTCTTTCTTGTCGTTTCTTTCTTTCTTTCAACACTGCAGAACTACAAAATTGAATGTTTGAGCGACAAAGAAGAAAAAGCATTGTGGCAACAATTCGAACAACGGTTTCTCTGCAAAGCTGCTCTCCCCACATTGGAACGGCTCGCCTCCAATCTTTTGGACATGGAGTCAGAAGGCCACCTCCTTCGGAAACGTTTACCTTCACCAGCGCTATCTTCTTCTTCTTCTTGTTCTTCTTGTTCTTCTTCTTCTTCTTCTTCTTCTTCTTCTTCTTCTTCTTCTTCTTCTTCTTCTTCTTGCGACATCAAACACGAAGCAGCAGCCAAAGTGGCAGAGTTGATACGAGCGAGCAAAAGAATAGTTGTGTTAGCAGGGGCAGGTATCAGCGTTTCATGCGGCATTCCTGACTTTCGTTCGAGCGGTGGCATTTACGATAGGATCAGTAAGGAGTACGATTTGCCTGATCCCCAGATGTTGTTTGATATAGAGTTCTTCTTGGAGGATCCTCAACCATTTTATAGCTTTGCTAAGGTTCTCTTCTTGTCCTCGTTCTTGATCTTATTCTTTCTTTTGTTCTTATCTTTTTATTTAATGCGAAAGGAGTTGTGGCCAGAACCGGGAACACACAAACCATCACTGAGTCATCGCTTCATAGCAATGTTGGAAAAGGAAGGAAAGCTGCTTCGGGTGTATACCCAAAACATTGATACATTGGAGGGCGTGGCTGGTATCACCCGCGTCATACATTGTCATGGAAGTTTTGCCACTGCCATTTGTGTAGCTTGTAAGCGTGTTGTGCAAGGCCAAACTATCAGGTTTGTTCTTGCTTATTTGTTTTATTGTTATCTCTTTTTTTCTCTACTTTACCTCTTCCTCTCCGAGCTTCTTTAACTCCTTTTTCTTCTCTCTGCTGGTTTGGTCTTTTCTAATTCACAAATGGTTTACATACATAAGACAAGAAGTGATGAACGACAACGTGCCAGTTTGTGGCAAATGCAAAAAAGGTTTCATGAAACCAGAAATAACATTCTTTGGAGAGCCGCTTCCTTCCCGTTTCCTCAACAATCTTTCCTCTGACTTGAGAAAGACTGATTTGCTACTGGTCATTGGCTCTTCTCTTCGCGTTGATCCAGTTGGCACTATTCCAGGTTTCTTTCCCTCTTCTCTGCTTCTGTCATTCCCTCCTGTGCTACTCTCTCTCTCGCTCTCTCTCTCTCTCTCTCTCTCTCTCTCTCTCTCTCCTTCTCTTCTAACAACCAAAACACAAAACAGAAATGTTAGGAGAAGGAAGAGAAGAAGTGCCTCACGTCTTGATAAACAGAGAGCTAGTGCGACACGGCCACCAGTTTGACCACTTTCTGGAAGGCGAATGCGACGAGAAGGTCAACCAACTCTGCTCATTGCTAGACTGGCAATTGGCAGAAGAAGAGAACGAAACACCGCAGTAAAGAACGCGGCAGACAACAAGGACAAGTGCTCCAACAAGAACGGAAGAAATACTTCGACAAGGGCTCTCTTCCATTCGAATTTGAGGATGGAAGAAGGAGTGAAGAAACAGGATTGTTAACTTTTGTTTGGCTGAAAAACAAACAATATTGTTAACATAAAGTCTCACTTGGTTCTTCCATTTTCCAAAGGGTAAAGCAACGGTCATAAAAAGAACAACTTCCCAAAACAGAAGACGAAGGAGGAGAATGAGACCAGTCGATGCCGTACGCCAAAGCGCCTTGTCGATGTTTTCCTGCGTAGGTAAGAACGGTTTCCATCGGTGAAGCTGAAGAAGGAGAGAAGCGAACAATTTGAAAGTCAGCGTGCATGCATGCCACCGCCATCAAAGAAGCATCCGAGGGATGCCACTTGATTCGCCAAACGCCACCGCCTACGTTGTGTTGGTGAAGAGGACGTCTGCCAATCTTTCTGGCATCCCATATCGATATGTTTTCATCATAACTGGTATTTGAAGCACAAACAAGAAAACGGTTGGAAAAGGAGAGAAATATTGTTGGTAAAATAATTACCTCCCCACAGCGATGCAGTGTTCTCGAAGAGGATGCGTTTGGATAGTTGTTACGCCTACGTCGTATCTATGAACGTTTTATGTGAGATACATAAAAATGAAAAACAATAATGATAGAGATGGATGTTGTTTTCAATGTAAACATACCGTTTGGTAAAGGTGGGTTGCTCTTTGCTGACCCTTCTGTCCCAGCCTTTGAACGTGCAATCATCGCCACCAGAGTAGAGCACCGATGTATCCCAATAATTCCACGCCACAATCCATGCCTCGTGCTCGTGAGCCTCCCAAGTTTCACTCAGTTGTAGCTGTCCAGTTGCTACTTCACAGTCCCAAATGCTTATTCGATGGTCACTGTGGCTCGTTGCTATACTTGAGGTTGCTGTACTTTTTATGTGAAGAAATGTTTTGTGAATAGGATAAGAGAGAAGGAGACAGAGAACGAGAGAGAGAGAGAGAGAGAGAGAGAGAGAGAGAATAAAGGAAGAAAGAAGAAGAAAGGAGAGACAGAGCGAAGCACCAACGTGGCGGAAAGTCGGTTGTTCCAATCAAGTGACAAACAAAGAGCAGAGGGAACAGCCTCCTCCGGCTGCAAAGACGGCAACGTCTGGGAATGCAGCAAGGCCAGAGTCTTGTCCTCTTGCAACGCGTAGAGAGCCAGCTCGGAGCGGGCGTTGGCTGCCGCTAGCACCGCTTTGCCATCCATGCAGTGATGGTTCCTTACGATTCAAGAAGAACAAGAAGTGAGACAAACAAAAAAAGTTTAACTAAAGTGAAAAGCAAAATCGAACCATTTGGCGTCTAACGTGCCGTTCGTTGGAACAAACTGACGCGGAACGATCTGACCGCTTTCAGGGTTTTCCTTGCTAAACCCTTCCACCGGCTCGGTTTCGCCTTCGCCTCCTTTTTCTTCGCCATCATCAGCAGCGTCCACTTCCAACGACCACAAACATCCGACCCGCTCCCTGGTCTCCTGTTGCAGTTGGTAGGTCCCAACCACGAAGCAACTTTGCCAGCTGGGCACCGGGCAAAACTCCACCACGTCGGCAGAGTACTTGGTGTTCATGCAGCCCAGCTCCTCCCACCCGCGTGTCTCCTCATCATCCATGTTGCTTCTTCCTGCTTTCGTTACATTTTTCACATTTTTGTCCACACTTAAATTCCTAACATCCTTTGCATTTCTTACGTATCTGTCGACAACAATGTTGCTTGTCTACACTAAAATTCCTAACATCCTTTACATTTCTCACATATCTGTCGACAATAAACTTTTTTCTTTTTTCTTTTTTCTTTTCGTTTTTTCTTTTTTTTTCTTTTTTTTTCTTTCTTTAAATATATAAATCATCATCGATGTTGGGTGATAGGCACGTCCAACAAAAGGGAGTACGGATTTATCGAGCAACAATCATCGTCGTCGTCATCTTCCTCAGCGTCTCGATTCTGCTCGTCACCACCATCGTGCTCTGTTTTCTGGCCTTCCTCTCCATCACCGCCGCCGCTGTTCTTCTTCTTTTGCTTCTTTTGCTTGGTCTTCTTTTTGGCAACGTTCCTTGTTGCAAACAACGATGGTTTCGCCACGTTTAATCCGTCCGTTGTTAGGCTCTTCATTCTCGTTACCAACTCTTCCTCTTCTTCTTTTCGTTTCTTCTTCGCTGCCTTTCTTCTCATTTCTTCTTCTGTTTCTTCGTTTACTTCGTTTTCTATTCCTTCTTTGCTTTCTTCTATTTCGTTTTCTATTTCTCTTTCTTGTTTTGGAGAAGAAGAAGCAGCTCCTCCTAGTCGCTCTTGAAGAAAGGCTTTGACGTAACATCGCCACCACAACAAGCCGTCATAGTAAAGTGAAGGAGAAAGAAGATGGTGAAGAGCGTGGCCATCAAGTGACTGTTCGTTGTGCTTCTTCTTTATCATTACCGTAACGTCAAGATGGAGAGCCTGCCACAACAAAAGCATGTAATGGAGACCGGCTTGAAAGATGGCCCCTAAAGTGATGCAACGAACGGTCTCTTTGCCGGTGAAGCCTTCATCCTCTGCTCGTTCTTTCCACTTGTCATTCTTGCTTCTTTCTGTTTCGGTTTCTGTTTCTGATGATTCTTCTTCAATTTCGCCATCTGGTTTGTCCATTTCATGATCAGGAGAAGAATTATGATGACGCCAAGAGCGCCGACGAAGTTTAATGAGGTGCCGAAGAAAAGCATCCATTTCCCACTCTGCAAAGACAGGGTTCGAAGATGATGAGGAGGAGGAAGAAGAGATACTGCCAAGCAAAAGTATCATTCGCAGCGTCGCACATGGAAGAAACAAAAAAGGATCCGCTTCTCCTTCTTCTTCTTGCTGTTCATCTTCGTCTTTTTCTATTCCATTGTTGCTGGGATAGCTCCAGCGAAGAAGAGCAAGAAAGAACGAACGACGACAATGTGTCGAAGAGGATGAAGAAGAAAGAGGAAACAGGGCGAAGTCAGAATCCAACGGTCGTTCTTGTTGTAAGGCTGAAAGGTCTCCTTTGATCTCGCACTTTTCCTTCTTGAATGTCTCTTGCGATTGAAGAAACTCTGTTATCTTTATAACTCTCTCTTCTTGCTTTTGCTGTTTCGGTAGTTGTTCTTCTAACGATGTGTCATTAGTTGTGATTCTGCCATGTCCCAAGAGTAGAATAGAATAGATGACGCCCCGAATTGGACGAAAGAAGGAGCTGACGTTGCAGATGCTAAAATTGCACAGCAAAACTCTGCTCCAATACTCTTGGCCATGTAGAACGCTCATCAACTCTCTCCCAAACTCGCCCTTTCTAAACCTGCGCAGCAGCTCGTTCACTTCCTGTTCTTTCTCTTCCTGTGCCCTCTTCTTTTCCTCGTTTTCTATAGGTTGTTCGGCTTCGTCCGACGGATGACCGAAGATACTCTCGTGGATTCCTTTCGCCAACACGTTCACTGATGAAGAAGGATCAGAAGAAGATGAAGCAGCTGAAGCGGCAGACACAGAGCGATAGACGGATATAGAGTCCAGCGTGACTTGTACAAGATGTTCTTTGCGTTGTTTATCCCTCTCCTTCTGCAACAACGCTCGTAAGACACCAGCAACGTGTTCCGCGAGTACGTCACCGTTGCCATCGTCGTCGCCAAGGGAGGGATATTTGAGGGAGCGAAGAAAGGAGGCTACAGCACGTACGATGCGCATCGTGTCGTTGTCTCGTACGCCAAGTTGTCTGTGGTACATACTGGCAGCTTCTCGTGTGTAGTCGTTGCCCACCATACTGGCAAATAGTGGCAGCCACTGTTGAGGTTACGTCAGATATTCCTGCTTTTTTACCCTCTATCTCTTTCACTCTTTCTCGTTCTTTGTTTTTGGTTGGTATACTTACTCGTTTATCAAAGCCGAGCGAAGAGGCAGTACTGTTAGCTTCGTATCCAGCTCCCCATAATGTATAGCGTGGCTCGAGAGAATCGCCTTTTTCATCATGTTGTTTGTCGCCACTTCGTTCTTCTTTCTGTTGAGTCTGCTTCTTCTCTGCTCCGTTCCAATTGACACAACCACAACATTCGGGTGATATCGGTGCAACATCCTCTTCCTCAAGAGTCGCAAATAAAGAAGCCACACGAATGACTTTCTTCCTCTTCCTCCTCTTCGTCTGCTTCATTTTTCTCTTCTCATTCTCATTTTCATGCTTGCTGCTGTTGTTCTCTCTCAACTCCAAAAAAGTGAAAGGCAAGTAGTACTTGCCCTCTCCCAAGTCAAAGATCATAAAGTCAGAGTCACGCGCCAACAGGCCAACACACCGCTCCTCCTCTGCCACATAGCGCGCGATCTCCAGGTCCGCCTCAAAAGCGGCCACCCTCACCTCCACCAGGTTCTCCTTCTTGCTCTCTCTCAACGTCCTCAGCAGCGTCTCCTTAGCGAGGAAAGGCATGGTGAAGAGGTGAAAGGGCAGTTGGAGGAGGTTGGAACTGGAGCGGGACAGCCGTTGCAGGGTGCTGAAGGAACGTTCGGCCTCTCTGGCACGGCGCTCCAGCGAGGTCTTGCGCTTGAGCTCCTCCGTCATGCCATCAAAGAAGAAGACCGGGGAGATGTTGTTGGCGCGAAAGACAGACAGCCAGGTCTCCACTTCGGCTGCTAATGTATGTCGTGCAAAAAGAGACCAAAGAACCCGATAGTCAAGGACTCCTCTGTACAGAAGAGAGCGAAGGGAGAGAAGAGAGAAGAGAAAGAGAGAACGAGAGAACGAGAGAAAGGAGAGAGAGAGAGAGAGAGAGAGGAGAGAATGAGAGAATGAAAGAATGAGACTGCGAGAATGAGAACGAGAGAGAGAGAGAGAGAGAGAGAGAGAAGCATAGAAGAAGAAAAGCGGGGAGGAAGAGAGAGAGAGAGAGAGAGAGACAGAGAGAGAGAGAGAGAGAGACAGAGAGAGAGAGAGAGAGACAGAGAGAGAGAGAGAGAGATAGGACAACGAACAGAGAGGAAGAGAAATAGACAGAGAGAGAGAGAGAGGAAAGAAAAAGGATATTGAGCGTATTGACCGCCCAAAAGCCAGTCCAAGCCGGTGTACTGGGTGAGGAAGTAGAGGAAGCCGTCCCCGTCGATGGCCAGCGTGGCCGTTCCTCCGCCGCACTTCTCGGCACGCGCTTTGGCCAGCGACGTGATGCAAACGGAGGAAGCGCAGGGGGCGGTGCAGCCGCTGCCTCCGCCCAGCCCTTCCACATACATCTGCAGCCCTCTCACCCCCATTTTCTTTCTTTTCTTTGGTTTGCCTTAGCAACATCCATCGTAGGTTGGGAGCGATGGCCGATATTCCGCCATAATATGTTGTATACCTAATAGACATGAAATCTTCGGGAAATTGTGATGATTTTTTTGAAGGGCTATAAAAGGAGAATGATGTAGGTTTATGGAATGTAATGCGAAGAGAGAGAGAGAGAGAGAGAGAGAGAGAGAGAGAGAGAGAGAGAGAGAGAGAGAGAGAGAGAGAGAGAGAATGACGAGGAGAACACAGGAGAGGTCTTGATACAAAAGGAGAAATAGAGCGGTGCTTCGCAGAACCGCGTATAAAGAGAAGTGGTGTCGTTGCTTCGTTCGAGCATACTATTTTTGTCTTTTGTGGAGGTTTGGGTTCTTATGACAGTTTCTTTCTTTCTCTCTCTCTCTCTCTCTCTCTCTCTCTCCGTCGGTGTCCTTCTTCACCTTCATTTCTTTGTACAGAAGGATTATGTTTCTAGTCTTCCTTCTTCTTGCCTTTGTTGTCAGCAGAACTGGACGCAGATGTTGATAGAAGTGACGAAGGGGCAGGAGAGGGGGCAAGCGACAGAGTGGCCACCAACCCAAAGTGGTCGCTGGGAAATAAATAGTCTTCCTTCCGCCGGAATAGGTTCACTCTGAACAAGTCGAACAGAGCAGCTAATAAAGCAACCACAAACCGTATCGGCCATCGAATGCATGCCACAGCCGCCATCAGCATCCGCGATGACTTGTCTCGTTTATCCGTGTCTGAGTGTATCAGGGGACGTCTTTCTGCTTCCTTCGTTTGAACTTCCTCTTCTTCCTCCTCGTCATTATCAATGTCATAGCCATTCTTTCTGAAGATGGGACGGTCGCCAAACATACAAATGCTATGAGGTTGCCATGCTGTTATGCTTTTTCTTCCTTCTTCAGAGAAGGATGCTGAGGGTGAGCTGCGAAGGCAACGGTAGATTATGCGATCCAAGCGCATGCGTCGGGATTCAAAGGCAAGTGGCCAGGTCTCAGCCAACATTTTGTTAACCTTGGCATCAAAGGTATAACCTCCCTCTGTGGAATCAGACCATCATTATCATCGAAAAAGGAGTACGGAGAGAGGGAGAGAGAGAGGGAGAGAGAGAGAGAGAGAGAGAGAGAGAGAGAGAAGCAGCACGAGGAGAACACAGGGACAGGGTGTACCATGTGGCCGAAGGGTGGACCATAGGTCCGCGTAAGTAGTTGGAATGATGATGGAATCCTCGCAAGGCTTGTGAAGATTAAAGTCGCCCATGATAAACATGTCGTGAGGTTGTTGCTGCCCGTTATCGCGGAGTACGGAGGGTAACTCTTTTTCGAGGAAGGTGAGAAGGTGGGCCATCTGCCGCTGCCTCTTTGCTTTGTTCCATGTTAACGCGGTGAAATGGGTGCTGCAAACGCATATCCTCCTCTGCGGAGGAGAACAGACCAAAGGACAACAAGAACAGAACGATCAATGAAAGAGCAATGAGAACGAAGAAGCTACCAGAGAAAAACGATACAAAGCAAGCAAAAGAACGAACCGGTTGTTCCTCAGCAGACAGAGGCAGGGCGCACACCCCAACGAGGGCCTTCCTTGAGCACTGGGGCAGCGGCACCGCCAACAGGTCACGCAGGGGATGCTTGGAGAGCAACAGGTTGGCCGACGGTTTGGTCAGCGTCTCCCCTCGCTCGCTGCCATCACTGATAAAGTAGCTCTGCTGCACCCAGTCCTCTTCCTTGAGCATGCGTTGGAAGGCCGGACAGACCTCGTTCAGCCCCACAAAGTCGGCATCGAGCTCTCTCAGCAGCTTCAAGGCGTGCCTCCACCGCAAGGGGCTGTGAGCGAGGTGTTCCCGTCCCCATTCGTCGTACATCACGTTGAAGGTCGCTATCCTCAACGACGGGCTTCCCCCTTGTCCTGGCGGATGCTTGGCGATGGCCGCGGGGTAAGGTTGTGCCTGTTGCAACGGCAACCATCGCTCCTCCTGGTCATCAAAGTACCAGCAGGGCAGCCGCTCATACCCCATATCTACTCCACAGGGCTTGACTTGCTTCATCGTTGCTTTCTTTGTTGTTCCCAACCAAAGTCTTGTTTAAATGCACAAGCATGCTATCTTCAGCGAAGCGTTACCATACTCCCCCGCCCCGATGCCCTCCGAGGAGGTTTGGTGCAGGTGCTTGCACTCGCGCAACCTTGTTTCAGAGAACCGTTGGTTCTCCTCCTTTTCTCTTTTGTCGCCTCTATTTAGTCCTCACCAACAAGAAGAAGACGAAGAACAAGAACAACAGGGATGAGAAGAGAGGGCAAAGGACGAGGAGGCGTACCGACCAGCAAGAGCAGGCAGCAGCGCTGCCCGTTGGGGCGACGCTGCGGCATGTGCAAGGTTGACGCCGGCGGGAAGGCCCTCCACAAGTCCAAGTCCGAGCGGAAGGCCCGTGCCAGAGAGCTGCGCTACGACCTCATCACTCCCTACCTTTGAGGCAAACGGGGCGGGTTGCCGCCGCGCACCGCAGCTACCACAAGCAAGCAAGCGTTCCAAGCAACGAGCTGCAACAACGGAAAGAGAAGGAACAACAACAAGCAGTGCTCACCCGTTCAAACGAGCCAAAGGGACCCTATGCTGAAAAAACGCCCCTACGAAGAGGAGGAAGTGTGTGTCTGGAGGCAAACATACAAGCCTTGCACTTAAGGTTGTTTTGGTGCTTGTTAGTAATGAAAAGTTCTGTAAACCTGAGTCATCTCTTCTTCTTTTCTTTTGGTTTTGGTGTCTCTCTTCCTTCTGTCTTTATCCTTCATCTCCTTTCATCTCGTCTTCGTCTCGGTTCTGTTCTCTTCATCGCGTTCTCTTCTCTTCTTGTCGTTTTCAGCGAACGTGCACGCCATCGTCATCCACAAACAACATCGCACACACAACAACAGCAACACCAACAACAACAACAACGATGAGAAGAACGGGCAAAGGCAGGCGTGGAGCCGCAAAGGGCGTGCCCACCAACAAGAGCAGGCAGGTGCGTTGCTCGCTGGGGCGTTGGTGCTGCGTTGGCTGCAAGCGATCGAGCGGGGGGAAGGCCCTTTGCAAGGCCAAAGCCCTCCACAAAGCCCGCCACAGGCAGTTCAGGGAGGAGCTTGGGCTGCTCTGGTAGAGACAAAAAACCACGGGGGAAAAGGAACAGAAACAAGAAGGGAAGCAACAAAAAAGGGGTGAGGTGAGCACCGTTCCAGTCGTTCAAGTTCCACTAGTTGTGTTGGAAAAATAAATAAAACTGGAGGCTGCGTAGATCCAGTTGGAGGCCAAAACACTGGTGACATTGGTGTCGGCGTTTGATCTCGCTCTCAAGCGGCTTCGTCCTCTAAAGAGCTTAACATCTCTTTAATGTTTTGAAGCAAAAAAGGATTGGATGGTTCTCTGTCCGGCTTTCTGTGGTTGTTCCTGCTTGGCGTTACTCTTTCCTCTTTGTTTCGTTGTGACCTTGTTTCTTGCAACTGTTCGCTTTGCGCCTCGTTCATTGTCCTTTTCTTGGTCTGTATCTTCGTTTTCTTTTTCCATTTCTTCTTCTTCGTCTTCATCTCCAACCAGGCTTACGTTTATCGCTGCCTTGTTGTTTTCTTTGCCAACGCGCCGCCGACTCGTTCGGCTTTGTTTGTTGTGAGTTAGTTGTTCCTCTTCTTCTGCTTCTTCGTCGTTCTCTTCCTTTTCTTCTTCAGAACTGACGACAGATATCCTTTTCGTTTTGTCACTGCCGCCGTTTTGCTGTTGTTTCGCATTGGAAGGTGTAGATGCTGAAGAAAGAAGAGTCGCAGCCGAGGAAGATGACAAGGCAGAAACAGAAGAAGCAGCGGAAGAAGAAGAAGAAGCAACGGAAGAAGAAGAAGAAGCAGCGGAAGAAGAAGAAGAAGAAGAAGAAGAAGAAGAAGAAGAAGAACAAGAAGAAGAACAAGAAGCAGAAGAAGGAAGTTCTTCCAAAGTTTGAGCGAGAACTTGAAGAAGGTCGCTCGTAGATTGGTCTTCATCGGATTCCTTTTGTTGCGGTTCCGAATAGGACCCTTCTGCCAACATGATTTCGCTCAGTATCTTCTTCTGGTTCGCCATTTTGAGGATGTGCTCGTCGATTGTGTGTTCTGTGGTGAGCTTTATCACTCGCACTATCTTTGTTTGGCCTAATCTGTGACATCTGTCTTCTGCTTGTCTGTCCACCTTTATTTGTTGTAGTTTAGTCTAACTTCTTATTTTCTAAACAAAGCAAACAAACAGAAAGAGAAGAAAAATTAACCTGGGGGTTAAAACTGATGTCGTAGAAAATAACAGTATCTGCAGAAGTCAAGTTGATGCCCAATCCACCAGCCCTGGTTGACAGCAAGAACACAAACACGGAGAGATCCTCGTTATACTG
>JAVKOQ010000017.1:0-65000 GCA_031835245.1 Balamuthia mandrillaris | reverse complement strand
GAAGAGGAGGGTACCTTTTCGGCCCCGAGGGCGTCCATCCTTCATGATCACAGGGGGGTTTGCCCATTCCACTCCTCGCAAAGACTTGAACAAGGTGCTGGTTTCACCTTGGTTCGTTGAAAAGGTTTGTCAGAAAGCGCCACTGGTTACATAGCATAAACAAACAAGGAACGCACCCTTTTGGCAGCCCACCCCGATAAGAAAACGAGTGTCGTTGCTAATGGACAGAGCGTGAGAGCTCGCGGCTTTTCTGCCTTCTGTTGCTCTTGTGTCCCCCAGCGCTCTCTCGTCGTTGAATACCTCACACCCTCCAGCTTCCAAAGGACGCGAGAGCGAAGACCGCTTCAAGGCAAGATTCTCCATCGAGAGAAGCAGCAGCAAGCCAAGCAAACAGCCAAGCAAAACGGTCCGCCAGGTCATCTTTCCTCTTGCACACTGTTATAACAGATGATTGGAGCCGTACGATAAGACAATCGGTCGATAACAAACATCTTTATTGCCAATTAACGCACATAATTAATAAGAGAAAGCGCTTATCGTTGGGAGAGTTTTTTTGTAGACAATGTGCTGCGCAGGCCTTTCTTTCTCTAGACGCTAGTTGCTGTCCCGAACAGGCAAAGTCAGCCATTTTTTGGTGTCTTGGATTTGAAGGTCTTTAGCCCAGTACTGTCTGATTGTGAGAGAAATCACCAAATGATGAGTGGGATGCTAACGGTGAAGAACGTGACCATCCACAGCACATTGTGTACCTCCAAGAAGAGCAAGAAACCTCTACTTATCCTCTATCTTTACCAAGAGCCATACCCGCATCTGGGAGTGTTTCTAATATAGCCCCACTTGTAGCGGAGAATGAAAGGATATTTATTTATTTATTTATTTTGTATTTTTTTGATAGCCAGTAACACAAAACTTTGCCTTCCTGGTCAAACTTGCACAAGTCCTGCCTCCACTGCGTTATTGTGGTGGAAGGGGGGGTGGGACACATGGGTCGCTTCTGTGCCCTTCAGTTGAGTCGTCAGTAACCGGTGTACTTGTTGCGACTAATGTGAACAGGGAGGTTGTAGACGGCCTCCAACTCGCTGTACAGCTCCAACAAAGTGGCCTCCCAATGTCCGTCATACGGTAACACGGCCCATTCCATTGCTGACTCATCATCTGGGACAGTTCCTTTTCTTGGTCGTTGTTGCGGGGAGGGAGAATTGTTGATGCTGGTTCCTGGTTGTTCCTCTTCGACGAGAGCAGTGGATGGTGGTGTTCGGTTGTGGTCTTCACAGTGGGAGGCTAAGAGGAGTCCAGTCTTGGTTGTGGCCAAATATTGATTTTCCCCTATCTGTGTTTTATGCATTGTTCATTAGCACAAGGAAGCATAGTTCAGGGTGAGAACGAGACCAGAGAAGAATAAGACAACAAAAACAGAAGAACGAGAGACAGGAGAACGTAACTTGAAACTTGGAATACGTTAAATAAGCTCCATTGGAAAGGCGGACAAAGGAAGAGGGATAATACTGCGAAAACCAATGAGGCTCACTATCGCTCTCCGTTTTAAAAGTGCGATGAAAGTATTTCCCGTTATGAGTCCGCAGCGCAAGTTTGATGCAGTTCTGTTGTCGTGAGGAAGGAGACGGCATAAAACTGCCGTCTTTTGGATTGATGTTGTGAACTTGGTAGGATAGGCGAGCAGAGGTTTTGGGTTCATCAAAAGATAGAGAGGAAGGAGAGAGGATAGCAGTTGCATTTTTAACAAGAGGTGCAATGGTTGGAGAGAGAAGAGCAGGAGAAGAAGGAGCAGATGAGGCAGAAGAAGAGGAAAACGGAAGAGAAGAGAATGAAGGGGTACGACGATGCGAACTAGAGGAAGAAGGCATGAATGACGAAGAAGTATAGTTGGTCGCTGCGGGTTCGAGAAAGAAAGTAGCGCGAAAGAAAGGCATGTTGCCTGTGCAGTAGAGAAAGCCTGTATCATTCCATATGATGTAGGAATTGTACTTTTTGGAGCGGATATGAACTCTGTTGCTGTCAGCAGGTTGCAGCTGCCAACGAGATGCATTATTCAACCTATCTTTGATTCCTGGTAATAGTAAAGAAAGACGATAGAATCAGAAACCGCTTGAAAATAGGGAGAGAGAGAGAGAGAGAGAGAGAGGCGTACCAACAGCCATACTGTGCTTGTGTGCAAATAAATACTTTTGAGTGGAAACGCTAACCAAGGTGTATCGTCGCCGAATGCCATCTCTGACCTGCATGGGTATGTACCGAAACTCAAACAACTCTGTTCCAGCCGAGAAGATGAAGCTCTCGGCGGCAATGGTGGCACCTCCCTTCTTCCTGTTTCTTTCTTTAGACCGATTTACTACACCTTTGATTCCTCCAACTCCTCCAACCACTTTTTTCTTATGAGTGTGTTCTTCTCCACTAGGCCTCTGCTTCTTTTCTTTCTTAGTAGAGGTCTTTGCCTTCTTTGTCGTAGTCTTCTTCTTTTTGTCTGATGGAGTAGTTCCTGCTGAAGAACCCCTTCGAGATTTGACAGTAGGGGTGTTCGTTGTTGAAGTTTCATGAGACTCCACGACCACTTTGCGTTGCTTCCACTTATTCAGTATCTCTCTTCTATGTCTCAGCTCCAGTTTTCCTGTTTCGCTCACGCAAAGATACTTTCCACAGTACATGCTCCTCAATGCCACGTACACTTTTTGCGGATTGGTTGATCGTTCATTTTTCTCTCCTTGTTTCTCCGTTTTTCTCTCGCTATTGTCTTCTCTCGCAAGGTTTTGCTTCTGTCTCACCCAAATTGAACACTTCCCACTATCGATTTTGTTGCTATTGTTGGCAGTGCTTCCAACGTTGCTGCCGTCATCCGTGTTCAAGTCGTTTGCATTTCCGTTCTCTTCCATCATCTGCACAGCAACTCGAAGCTCCGTTGGGACCTCATCTGTGTTCATCAGCATAACCCGTTCCAACATGAAAACACATCGATGGTTTGCCTTGTTTTCAAGAACCAAAGCGTTGGCATCGGAGTTCACCGCCAAATAACGAAACGTTTGGGAGCTCAACAATATCTCCTGTCCGTAAAACTGTAGTCTAAAGTCCTGTGCGTCTTCGCCTCCTTGTTCTTGTTCTGCATTTGCTTCTTGTGCCTTTGTATGCTCTTCTGCAGCGATAGAGTGATGCTTTCCGCCTGTGGGGTTGTTTGTTGGTGGGGAGGTTGTTATTATCGTCGGGATCGTTATTTCTGTAGATGTTGTCACGGTTGTTGTGGCTTCCATTTGAGGAACGCTGTTCCTCTTCTCCATGTTGAGTTTGAGAGTGGCAGCTACTTTGGCTGTAGTTGTAACTCCTTCTCGCTTCGTTTCATCCGATGGTAATAATGAAGAAGAAGAGGATTGTTTCTTGTCTCTTTTCATTGCCAGTGTTCTCATTTTAGTGCGTAGGTTCTTTTTCCCTTCTGTCGTAGATTGCTTTGCTTCTTCTGCTCCTTCCGTCACTCGACTCTCTTCTTCCTTCTTCTCTTCTTCTACGTACGGCGCGAATCGAAGTTGGTCTTCCATCCGACGAATAGTCTCTATCTTCAAGATTGCTGCGACGATACGACCCACCTCCACATACTTAAGAGTACGAATAGCAGTCAATACGCGCTCTATTTCCTTCTTCCAACGCGTCGTGACCACCTCCTGCCATATGAATGCCATCTTTGAGAAATATTTGGCCGCCATTTTCAGTAAATAGTCTTCTCTCTCTTCTCGCGCACTAAACTTTATTCTGTTTGCCCAAAGCGAGGAAAACAACGAAAAGTTAGCAAAAAAAAAAAGCCAATGAGTAAAGAAAGGAATCGTACAAGTCGGAGGGAGAAACAGCCCATTCGCAGAGAAGGTGAGAGCATCGGTGGTGAGCACGATAGAACATCTGTTGTTCGGCCTCGTTCAGCTTCTGCACGTGAGCAACCGTGATACTACTGTCCTCCTCTAACTTTAGCTTCGCCACTTTGATGTTTCGAATGGCTTGTTTGTAGTATCGCAACGAAGAGGCATAAAAGTCTCTGACAAGAACTTGTTGCTTCTCCAACACACCAACTGATGAGGGAGCAAAAGCAATGGAGGAAGGAGAAGAAGCGTCATTCAGCTCGGTGTTTCCTGCAATTGTGGACAATGACAACGTTGAGGAGTGATGTTTTCTGGTTGTGGCCTCATTAAGGCTGGACACAACAGAAAGGAACGATGAATGAGATACAGTGCGTTCCCCAGAAAGACCAAGTAAGGTAGAGGAAGAGGTAGAAGAGGCTGGAAATGAGAAGGAAGAGGAAGCAGAAGACGACGAAGCGGACGAAGATGAAGCACGAAGAGAATTGCTGAGTGCCTGAGTATCGACCCAATGAGCAGCCAACCAGTACTCCATCTCCGCCAAGTGATAGAGCGTCTGAATGCTGTCGGGCAGGCTTTGAAGAGAGAGTCGTAACTTCTCTCTTGCAAACTGAAGCAAACGCGCGATTTTCTCTAGCATCGACACACTTAATCTGACTTTCTTCCTGCCAAAGCATTGCCATATGAACGTCTGTCCTCCGCTTAAAGAAGAAGTTGTGGCTGTGGTTGGTAGAGTTGGAAGCGAAGAACTATCGCTTCCACGCATGTTAACAGAAGCTGATGACAGAGGATGTTGCAAGTTTTGGACAGATGATAGATTGGTTGGTTGTTGGCCATTTGTTAGCACCATGCCCCCTATTAAGTTCGATGGATACATACGATTAATATGTGAGAGAACGAGAGAGAGAGAGAAAGAGAGAGAGTTCAGAAAGGAGAACAGAGCGAGAAAGGAAAAGCATTTTAACCAGGGAGAAAGAGAGGTCTTCTTGGAGGAGCGCGACGAGACAACAAAGAGCCAAGAGAAAATCCAGAACGTCTCGAACTGTCTGAAGCTTTTTGTATATGCTGAGCAGCATCTCTGTTGGACGCGTTGTAATTTTGTTGCAAGAGTTGATGGAGAAGGGCCGCTCGTTTGCGTTGTTTTGTTTGAAGGATGCCCTGTTGCTCCAATCTCAAACACTTTTTCCAGAGAGCAAATGCTTCACAGCTTGGCACAAGCGGAATGTTCTTTCCTGAGATGAAGGAGACAAGGTAACGCGCATAAGAATATGAACAAAAAGACAAAGTGTCCTTAGGAAGATGAAGACGAGACAACAAGATAGAGAAAGAGAAATAAACACCTTTGACAGAGAGTTCAAGTAAGTGTGGTTCAAGGAACTCATACGGATTCTCCAAGAAAGGAATACGAGGCGGTAAGGGACTTCCATTCAACACGTCGAAGATTTGAGGCTGGTCCGCAAGCACTATGCCCAACATCTCACAAAGTCGCACGAAGAGTAAACCCTGAAAATAGAATAGAGGGTATTGCAGTGAGGAGGAAGAAGTGCTTTCATCGTTCTGCTTTTTGTTTTTCTTCTTTTTCTTCGATTTTCGGGGCTGTTTTTCCTTCTTGTGTTTCTTGTTTCCCTTCTTTTTCTCGCTCTTACTTTTCTTCTTATTCTTCTTTTTCTTTGATTGTTGCCGCTGTTCGTTCTCTCCCGTTTCGTTAGCATCTTGACCCCATTCCTCTTTCTTCAAAGCTTGCAGTCCAAACTTGGCCAGCAAACAACATTTCATCGGAAGCAAAAGTTCCGCTATTTCGTCGATTTCGTTCGAGTCCTGGGCGTATCTTTCGCCTCCGCCAACACCTTCCTCTTCTTTATCATCCTCTGTTGTGGCCATATGGTCGTCGTCTTCGAAACTTGCTTCGCTATTCTTTGTTGTTGTTGTATCGTCATTTTTATGCTTGTTGCTTTTGTTTTTAAGTTTCTTGGAAGGAACTGTTGTTGATGCTGATGACAAAGAAGACTTTTTGCTCTTCTTGTTGGAATGCTGTTGCTCCAATTTTCTTAACTTCTTTTCCTCCTTTTCTCGCTTCTTCTCTTCTCTTTCGTGTTCTCGCTCTCGTTTCTTTTCTTCTCGCTCCTGTTCTCTCTCCCTCCTTTTCTCCTCTTTGTCTTTCCTCTTCTCATCTTTTGATCTCTTGTCCAACTGCCCTTTTTCTTTCTTATGTTTCTTTCCTTCTTTTGTTGCAGTCGTGGCCGCCGCCGGTTCTCCTTTATCGCCATCTCCTTCTCCTTCTGCCTTTTCCTTATCCTTCTTTTTGTTTATTTCTTGCCCTTCTTCACTGCGAATAATTTTATCTGCGTTCTGAAATTGTTGTGTTGACGATGAATCCAGAGATGCTGTTGTTGGTATTGGGAGTGATGATGAAGATGATGACAAAATGGATGACGGTGATGAAGAAAACGAAGATGAAGAAGGACGAGCAATGCCTGACTCTGCTGTCGCTTTGGTGCTAACCTCCTTTACAATATCCATCAGCCCAGTCCAAATGCCTCGCTCTTTCTTCTCCTTCTCCTTCATTCTACAAAGTTTGTGGATGTAGTATTCGATGCCTCCCGCCAGTTCTAATGCCGGCACAGAGGGTGGTGAAGAAGTGGAGGAAGGAGATGAAGATTGTACAGTTGGCGGAGAAGTTGCGTTGTTAGAAGATGGAGAAGAATTGTTGTTTGTTCCAGAGATTGATGAAGAAGAAGCGCCTGGTTGAGGATGTAACGATTTATGAAGTTTTTTGGGAGGTTTGTTGGAAGTCCAAAAAGCGTACGAATGGATGGAGGCGCCAGAAAAGAGGTTAAAAACGCCTAGTACTAGTTGTCGATAGGGCTCTGATGAAGGTACCCTAAGCTCCTTCATCTTTTCGCGGAGCAGAGCTCTTATAATGTCCTTACAAACTCGCGCCAGCATCTGTTTTTTTTTTTGGCGAAGTGCAAATAGTAAGGCGCAACAGAATCGAGAGAGAGAGAGAGAGAGAGAGAGAGAGAGAGAGAGAGAGAGAGAGAGAGAGAGAGAGAGAGAGAGAGGAAAGAACCTCAGTTAGAAGCAACCCTTCATAGACGCTATAAACGCCTTCTTTAGAGTTGTCACCACGTCCAATGTGGGTACGAAGCACACCCAAATACCTCCTGTTTACGCCGCAAGCATGCATGCTGTGCAGTACATTCATCAATCGTCTATGCAGAATTCTTACTGAAAGTCCACATTGTTCCGCATCCACATTCTTTTGCTGGTCATTACATTACATTAATGAAACCAAAAAAGAGGTTATTTGGAAGGAGAGGAGGAAGGAAGGAAGGAAGAGGGCAGAAGAAGAAGAACAAGAAGAACAAGAACAAGAACAGCAGCGGAAGAAGAAGAACAAGAACAAGAACACGAAGAACACGAAGGAGAAGAAGGCTTACATGAAAGGCAGAGTCATAACGCTCTTTTTCCTTGACAGCGCTGAGTTGCAGCCGGGACGCCAGCTGAGGAATAACATGGTTCATTAGCCGTCGAGTGGCTTGAGTTACCTCGTTGTTGTGTTGTACCACGCTGGAATCACGGAGTAGCCATCCAGTGAAGGCATCGGAGCACAATGGCACTGTGTTGGATGCCACGAGCTCAGGCCGTAGCAGCTTGTAAAAGACTGCTCGTCGTTCCTTCACTCCAAAATATTCTTCTTTTACTTTAACGCTTTCTGCATGTTTCGATGCAACAAATAAACAATAAGAAACACGAAGATACAACAAAAGAACAGAAAAAAAGTAAGCCAAGCAAAAAGAAACGGAAAGATGTGGAAGTAACGAAAAACAAACGAAAACAATGAAAAGGATCAAACCAGGAGGATAGAGCCGAGCAAAGTCGAGAAGATATAGCTTGCCATCAGAGCCCCAATGACCTTCGATGTCTCCGCACGAATAGAGGGTAACATTTTTCACACGATGAGCCTTTAGGTTGAGACGTTGAAATATTCTCCTGAACTTGGCATTAAACGCTGGATAGTCCGCATGGACTGTTATACCTCCATCAGAGGAACTGTGAAGAGAAATGTCAGATATTGTTTTTATACAAAGTAGAAAACACATCAGAAGAAGGAAGAAGGAAGCACCCATAGCAAAGAGTGTCTTTTGCAACTGGAAGAAGAGACATTGCCACAAGACGATAACCTCTGTAGTCAATCAGGGTCATTAACGGTACCGCAACAGACTCACCAGCTGCACCTCCGCTATCTGTTACTCACAACAATTAACAAACAATAAGCCCAGATAAATGCAAACATTTAAAAGAGCACAAACCAATGATTCTAGCAAGAGAACGAAGCTCGTGACCAGCAGCTTTCATGGCCCAGGCGTGGTTAGGGAACTTATCACCATACATCCAAAGTCCTTTTCGCATTTCTTTGTCAATGGCATACTTGAAGAGGATGCCCCTGCAGACATATTTGTCTCCGCCAGCGATACCTCCCAGGTTCAAAGGCTTTATTGTCTTTTCGTGGACCGGAATGTACTGTTCGCTGATGATGATCTTTCCATATACCTCTGCCGCATGTTGAAAGTGTGTTGTTTTTGAAAGGTCTTAGTCCCAACATCCAGGAATGAGAGAGAGAGAGAGAGAAGGAAGGAGAGTTTGTAACAAGAACAACAAGAAGATAAGAACGTATCATGGGCCAACATTGCTAATTCATGAAACTTCGCCTCCGAGTCGACAGGTTGTGACATGAGCCGCTGGAAGTGCTCGTTCCAAACACTGTTGGCCAGGTCGCCAACCGCTACCAGCCTCTCTTCCTCGGTGGGCATACTTCTTGCATAGTCATCCCCTTCTCCACCATCTCCCTCTCCATCTTCCTCCTCATCTTCATCATAGTATCCGCCTGACGTTCCACTGCCGCTTGCTCCTGCGTTTGCTCCACCAACGGAAGAGGGTGCGGGAGTGAAAGAAGGTCGTTTACCAAACTTGTGCTTGCGGAGGTGAAGACCGCCTCTTCTACCTGCTCCGACTTTGACGAGCTGCTGCTGTTCCTTCTTTTCGAGCCGTTTCTCCATCTTTTTCATGTTCTTTGAAGATGGAGAGGAAGAAGGCTCGATTTCTCCGCTTGCTCTTGTTACCGACGCCCTTCTTGCTGCCATCGGCGATGATAAACTCCCTCTTCTTGACTTTGTTGGTTGTTGCAATTCTGTTACAGACTTGTTTCTCTTTCTGGACCGCAACAGTAGTGCCCCGGTTTTGCTCTTGATATTGCTGTTGTTGTGTCTCGTGTGTATGTCTTCGTTAGAACTGCGTTGTGTTTGCCGCAGTTGTTGTCTTCGCTTCATCATTCCTTTTCTTTGTCCATCTGCGTGTCCTCCTTCTCCTTCCTCCTCCTCCTCCTCATCTTCTCCTTCCTCTTGGTAGTAACCGTCAGTTGGAGAGGCGTTTGAGGTGGCAACCACGTCGTAGCTGGTTGTTGCTGTTACGTCGTAATAACGAGCCTCACCGACCTCACCGTCACTCCCTTCTTCCTCTTCTCCTTCTTCTCCTTTTTCTTTTGCTTTTTGAGGAGAAGGTGGTTTGTGTTCGGTGCTGACAAAGACTTCCTCATATGTAACTGCCTGCATTCCATCCATGTTTTCCTCTTCCTCCTCTTCCCCTTCCCCTTCTTCTTCATGCTCTTCAAAGTCAAAGTATCCGTCGTCGTCCTCGTCCTCGCCCTCGCCCTTGAGTGGGTATGCGGGCATAGAGCGTTTGTTGGGAATGACGGTAACGGACGGCAGCGTGGGGCTCGCTACGATGGAGGAGCCGCCCTCCTCCTCCATGTTGTCAAAGGTGGTTGTGTAGCAGTGAGGATTGTAGTAGAGGTTGCCGGTGTTGACGAACCACTCCTGCTCCTCTTTCTCATCGATTTCAGCGTCGCTTCCTTCTCTTTCTGTCTTTTGTGCTTCTTCCGTAGACTCGTCCTCATCTTCAGACAGGTCGCTACTTTCCTCCTCCTCCTCCTCTTCTTCCCCCTCCTCTTCAGTATCACTACTTTCTTCTCCTTCATGAAGGCCTTTGCTCGGCAGATCAGAGGAGGCCTCCTCATCCTCGCTTGTAGTGGTTACGGTGATGTCCGCGCTGGTAGGCACTGTGAGTTTTCCTCTTCCTCCTCCTCCTCCTCCTCCTCCTCCTTCCACACCCGAGTCGCTTTCAGCTTGGTCATCCTCCTCATAATAGCCGCTTATGACCGTGCGACCAAACATTTAGGCACACATTAAACAAAGAGAGGAGTGGCTCTTCTCTTCCTTCTCTTCTCTTCTCTTCTCTTGTCTCTTTCTTCATCAACCAAAAATTTGTTTTCTTCCTTGAAAATATTTTCATGTCGTCGTGAAAATAACTTCACGTCGACGTGGTTATTAATCGGTCCAATTGAAAATCAAAAAATCCACTTTACATTTTTTACATTCTTTACATTGTTTGATAAATACGAGAAGAAAAGAATTGCAGTAGAAGAAGAGAGGGAGCAGGGAGCAAAACAGAAGAAGCATCCGATGATGCCACGGGTTCCTCATCGAGGAACCCGCTTTCGTTTTGGTTGGTTGTGGAAGAAGAAGGAGAAGAGGAGTCCTCGCCGGGAGAATGAGAGTCCGAGAGAGAATCGTCAGAAGGAAGAGTGATGGTGCTCGCATCGAAGCGTGGTGTTGGGTCGTAAGCATCAAAATCTACCAGCGTTTCGCCGTCATCCGTCGCCACCTCCGACTCGCATTCATGGTTGAAAAAGGGAGCAGCTCGTGGATCTCCACAACGTCCCTTTCCTGAAGCCGAGCACCCATCCTGCAAAGGAGGCTCACCATCCTCATCCTCCAAAGAGCACCACCTACAAAACCGCTGAACGCACTCTTGGCAAGTCGTGTAGGCGGAGCAGTTGCGCATGACGAAACCCAGATCTTGGAAGGCTTTGATAGCGAAGCCGCCGATGTGGTGGATGACCTCCCCCCTGTCCAGATAAGGGGTCATGAGGGCATTGGCATCACCTGGGGGGTACTCATGCTCGTCCCAGTGGCTTAGGCTGCTTCCCTCCATGTAGTTGCTTGGTGAATATCTGCATTTCATTATTTTTGAGAGTGAGTCATTTCTTTCCCAGAAAAAACAAGGATAGAGAAACGTACACATGAACAAGATGTCCCTCCAACGAAGGGGACTCATAAACAACGTCCTGGCTTTTTGCAAACGAGTTCAAGCCAAGGGTGGTCGATCGAGCCTCCGCAAAGGTGATGCTTCTCTCGCCCATGGCCTCCTCCTCTTCATCCACTAGTGTTCTCAACCGCTCATCAAAGGCGTAGAAGAGATGAGGTGGAAGAGAGTAAGTAGGAAGCGGAGGTAGCATCGTGATAGGATTTCCGTTTCGGATCCATGAAGCGAATCCCATGCCATGAGAAAGTTCGTGCAACAAAACCGTTACCTTTTGTTTGTGTAGATCTGATGAGCAAAACAAAGAGAGAAAAGAAGGAGTACAAAAAGAGACAAACCAAGTCGAGTTTCCCAGGAGAAGGTCTTCCGTCTAAGCCGTAGTAAAAGTCGGTTTCTGCCGTGTTGATGACTACATCAATGGCAGGACTTTAATGTGAAAGAAATAAAGTTACAGTATTAGAACAGAAGCAAAAGATAAAAACAGAAGAAGAGAAGCATGAATGGAAATTTACCCTCGCTGTGGACCAGCTATCTGGCGATACAGCGCTTCTACCACGACCTCGTTGGAGTTGTGTGGATGTTGTCGGAGACGAGTGGGAGCGGCTCCAGCGAGGATGCCCTCTGGCATCATCTCCGCCTGAACCAGAACCGGTATCTCCTCTTGCAACTCGAAGAAACTTGCTAAAAGGTTACCCTATTATTCGTTTTTAAAAAGAAAAAACATAAAAGAAAGGTTATAAGAAGAAAACGAAAGTGGAAAACGAAAGAAGAAGAGAAAGAAGAGAATGAAGCTCTCTTTACCGTGAATTCAAAAACGTTGCGAAGTTGTTGCGATGGTTGGTGCGTGAACACAAATACAAAACCGCAGTGAGGCGCGCAGCTGGCTCCTTTGGACATGGCCGAGGACGAGCGCGTTCGCTTCGCCTTCTCCTCCTCGCGGCGATGGAACAACTCGCCGACGAGGTCGTCGTAGCTGACCAACCAGTCGCTGCTGATCTTGTCCAACCAGTTTTGGACCGTGGCTTCCCACCTTGTTGGCTCCTTGTTTCCTTGCGTGGTGAAGTCATTGGACGGGAGGGAGGAAGAGGAAGAAGCGGAGGAAGAGGAGGAAGAGGAAGCGGAGGATGGAAAGGCGCTGGCTACTGCTCCGCTACCGTCCTTTCGAAGTACCTGCCATGAAGGTCCTTTTTTTTTTTTTTTTGGTGGTAAAAAGAAGACGAAAGAGAGAGAGAGAGAGAGAGAGAGAGAGAGAGAGAGAAGAGTAGCAAAGGGCGAAAGACAAAAAAAAGGATGGTGAGAAAGAAGGCGAAAAAGATGGAAAGAAAGAAGGAAAGAAAAAAACGTACCTGAAAAGAGGAGCTGAGCAGAGCTCAAGGAAGCACATGAGAGAATGATACAAATAATACAGAGGCAGAACAACAGCTTTGCGTTCGAATGGTAACATGTTGCGCTGCGGTGAAGAGCGGAGGGCTGGCATATGGGTGACGACGAGGAGGAGGAGGAGGAAGAAGCGAACCGCAGCATTCCTCTCTGTCCTTGTTTTCAGACTGGAGTTTTTTTTAAAAAAAACGTTACGGCAATGCAAAAGGTGAAACGTCGTCGAGGTTGTTGCCTTAAGTGCTACTCTTCATAGTAATTCTTTTCAAGAAAGAAGCACAAGAAGCAAAGCATGTGGCAAAGAAGAAAGGGAAAAAAGGAAAAAAACAAGTTTCTCCTCTTCTCTTCCTTCTTTCTCTTCCCTCTCATGGGGAAAGAAAGGAAGGAGGAGGAGATGCGGGTGTTATCCGGGGGAAAGAACGGAGAAAATAGGCGGGAATGCTGCAGGGTGGCTTCACTTTGGGCGGAACGTCTTACGAAATTTGGGGGAGAGGTCCGGGGCACGGGAACCACGCCCTCCACGCAGGAGGAGGGCCGGTAAACCTGTTGTTGTGGGCCAAAAACAGATTTCGTGCTCTGGTTCCTTGAACGGTGTCACTCCTTGTCAAAGGGGTCTTGCCGTCGAAAACCCGCCGAAAATATGTAACTATTTGTCCAATTAATTAAAGTTTGAATTATTATCATTAGATTCATGGTGTCGACAAGATCAGAAGTTGGGAGTTGAAATTTCACAGCGGAGATTATTTTGATCTTCACCCGTGGCAATTGGTTAAGTGACGTCAACAGGAGGGTTAAACTCCGGGAAGATGAATTCTTGTTTTTTTATTTGGTTTTGACGAAATTTTTTTAACTTTTTTTTTCTTCACAGCTGCCTTCAATCGCGTAGGACCTTCGTACCACGAGGAGAGAGAGGACTCTGATTTTTTTGTCCGTGAACACCGCTGCTACTCGGAAAGCTAAAAAAGATCATCATGTCGAAGACCGCCATCACCGTCAAGGACGTTCCTCCCAATGAGTTTGTTGTTGCTTACGCTCAACACTTGAAGAGGACTGGCAAGCTCCAGGTCCCCAAGTGGGTAGATCTTGTCAAGACTGCTTCTTACAAGGAGCTTTCTCCTTATGATCCCGACTGGTATTACATTCGTGCTGGTGAGTGTGATTACTTTAATCTTTTGATTTTTCCCTCCTCCCTTTTTTTCCCCCTATTTACACTCTCATCTACACTTTGCCCTTTTCCTCTTTCTTCGCCTTCCATTTCTTCCCCTCTGCTCTCCTTTTTGTCCCTTGCGTATTCTTTTTCTTACCTCCATCTTTCCTATCTCTCAGCCTCCATGGCCCGCAAGATCTATCTCCGCGGAGGTATGGGAGTTGGTACCTTCAGGAAGGTGTACGGTGGCAGGAAGAACAACGGAACTTGCCCTAGCCACTTCGCCATCAGCTCTGGCTCCATTGCCCGCCACATTCTCCACGAGCTTGAGAAGATCCGAGTTGTTGAGAAGGACCCCAAGGGGTACAATCTCTCACTCTTAGTCTCTTTTCTATTTATTCCTCGCCTCTGTGTTCTTTCCCCTTTTTCTCCTGACTTCCTTTTTCTCTATCCTCCGTTACTTTCGTATCTTTTGTACCGTGATTGATTAATTGATGATGACTTCTTACACTTTTTCTACTTTCATCAACAGTGGCCGCAGGATCACACAACAAGGACAAAGGGATCTTGACAGGATTGCCTTCTCCATCCCCGTCTCTGCCAAGCGCATCTAAAGACAAATTGTGACCCTTCAGCAGCAAGCAGCAAAGAGACTTTAGTAGCAGCAAGAAAAAAATCAAAGAACAAAACGAGGACAGAGCAAACGTTTTCTCCACGATGAGCCCTTCTCGTGGTTAAGCGTTCTTTTTCCTCCAAACGGTCTTGGTCCCTCTTTCCTTCAAAAAAAAAAAAAAAAAAAACAAATCCCTTCGTCTCCTCTCTCCCCCGCCCTCCTTTCCTTCTTCCCTGGCAAGTCTCTCCCTCTCGTTTCTCTCTCTCTAGCTCTCTCTCTCTCTCTCTCTCTCTCTCTCTCGGTGGGGTCTTTCCTGACGCGAAGGAAAAAAAGAAAAGTGTTTAGTGAGGGAGGTGGTCATCAACGAGCTCGTATTCGATGCCGGAAAGGTCTTTGTCTGTGTTGACTTCGAAAGGAGCGGGTTGCTCGGCGGCCTCCAGTTTGCCCCATTTGTCCACGGCCAATCTCATGAAGCCACCCCTGAACATGTCTATCCTGCTGTTGCGCACAATGATGGTTCGTCCTGGTTGCACCACCTCTATTTGGTCTTGTTGGAGGAGGACATTACCGTCAGATGGAGAAGAAAGAAGGAAGGGAGAAGAAGAAGAACAAGAACAAGTGGTGAATGAACAACCAGAACCAGAAGAAGAGGAAAGAAGCGACATGAAGAAAGAAATGAAAATGCAAGAGGAGAGAAAGCAGGGAGCAGAACGAGAGAATAGAGAAGAGCGGAACAGAATTGCCAGAAGAAAGAAGACGTGGAGAGGAGAGAGAGCAGAGAGGAGTGGTGTAGTACTGTTTCGAGCAGTGAGAGTGATACAGCCGGTCTCGTCGCCAACTTTGGCCTCTGCGATCCGAATTTTGGTGCCATCAGTGCGAACCTTCTCCACAACAACGTTACAGCTGACCACCTTGAGGACCAAGTTGTGTCCGATCGAATCTGGCTGCAGACTTTCCACCTTTGAAACTTGAACAGGGAGAGAGAGAGAAAGGAAAGAAGAAGTAGAAAGAAAAAACAACTATCGATTGTGGGGCGAAAAAATAGCTTCAAAGGGAAAAGCAGCAGTTTAGAAAAAGGATACAGACTGGCTTTCTAAGTTGTGGTTGCTGTTGTTCCTGCGTTGGTTGTGTTGTGGTGGTGGTGGTCTGCGACATCGTTATGGTTGTCGATGGTGTGGATCTGCAGAGCCAAAGATGAAGCGGATAAGGATGGACAGCAAACGAAAGCAGAGAGAAGAGACTGAGAAGCAATAACAAACCAGCCAAATAAATAAATAAATAAAGCAAAGAGTGAATCTGATGCTGCACACACGCTCAAGAGGGACTCCTTTGTGTGTGGGGTTACCTCCTCTCCTCCTGGTGCAACGCTACTTTTCTCTCTTCCATGACGACACGATTATTATCTTCTAACTCATATCGTCACCCAAAAAAAAAACGCGAACACCTGGCGTCGAACTTGCGGCAAGTCATGAGGCAGACAAAATCAGGAACACACGTCACGCCCCCTTTGTCTCAGTGCGACCGAATACCTGCCTCCTCAAACTTATGTCTGTGACTCCTCATATTGAAATAATATATACAATAAGCCTCCTGTTTTGATTTTTGATTGGTGGTTTGAAACTTTCAGTAACCGATCAAAGCATTGAGCCGCTTTAGTCCTGCGCCCACTTTCAAGGGGACGCATGGAAGAAACGGAAAGAAGACCACGATGGGAGAAGGAGGAGGAGGAGGAGGAGGAAGGCCTTCCCTACCCTTCCGCCATGTTCCACCGCTTCGCACACTCGACCACCTGCGACCTCTCCCAGAGCTACCTGACCTCCTTGCCGAGAGAGGTTGGTCAGCTCACCGCTCTCACTGTATTTAACCTCATGGGCAACGAGCTGAGCTCCTTGCCGAGCGAGTTTGGTCAGCTCTCCGCTCTCACTTGCTGCGACCTCGCCAACAACCAGCTGAGCTCCTTGCCGAGAGAGTTTGGCCAGCTCTCCGCTCTCACTTGCAGCTACCTCTCCAACAACCAGCTGACCTCCTTGCCGAGCGAGTTTGGCCAGCTCTCCGCTCTCACTGTCTCTGACCTCTCCAACAACCAGCTGAGCTCCTTGCCGAGAGAGTTTGGCCAGCTATCCGCTCTCACTCACTGCGACCTCTCCAACAACAGGCTGACTTCCTTGCCAAGAACGTTTGACCAACTCCGTGCTCTTACCGACTGCAACCTCGCCAACAACGAGCTGAGCGCCTTGCCGAGAGAGTTTGGCCAGCTCTCCGCTCTCACTTGCTGCAACCTGTCCGACAACCAGCTGAGCGCCTTGCCGGGAGAGTTTGGCCAGCTCTCCGCTCTCACTTGCTGCCACCTCTCATACAACCAGCTGACGTCCTTGCCGAGAGAGTTTGGCCAGCTCCGTGCTCTCACCCACTGCTGGCTGTGCAGCAACCAGCTGAGCTCCTTGCCGAGAGAGTTTAGCCAACTCACCGCTCTCACCCACTGCGACCTCTCCAACAACGAGCTGAGCTCCTTGCCGAGAGAGTTTGGCCAGCTCTCCGCTCTCACTTGCTGCGACCTCTCCGACAACCAGCTGAGCTCCTTGCCGAGAGAGTTTGGCCAGCTTCGTGCTCTCACTTTCTGCTGTCTCTCCAACAACCAGCTGAGCTCCTTGCCGAGCGAGTTTGGCCAGCTCTCCGCTCTCACTGACTGCAACCTCTCATACAACCAGCTGAGCTCCTTGCCGAGAGAGTTTGGCCAGCTCACTGCCCTCACCCACTGCTGGCTGTGCAGCACCCAGCTGAGCTCTTTGCCGAGAGAGTTTAGCCAACTCACCGCTCTCACTTACTGCAACCTGGAGGAAAATCCATTGGCAGCACTGCCCTTCTCTGCAATCGGTCTTCTCCCATGCATGCAAACGCACTCCTCTCAACTTCTTCACCAGCAAGAAGCACAGCTTAAACAAGCGGAGAAGAATGAAGAGCAAGAGGAGGGGAAGAGAGGGAAGCCCAAGGAATCCCCGCTCAGGAACAACCACACCACAGTGAAAAGTTTGTGGCATTTGAGCGGAGAGGTAGTGCTGAGGAACAAGCTTTTGCCCACAGGCCTGTTGGCCCTTGTGCCAGACCTTCCCTTTGCTTGGCTTGGTTCTACTTCATCTTCTTGTGCTGCTGCTTCTTCTTCTCTGCAAAATCAGCAAAAGAAAGGGAGGAAGGAAGACCAAAGAGAAGAGAAAGAAAGTGTGGAGGGTGGAGCAGTGGTGCTGCCCGAAGAAGTGAAGGAACGGCTGGAAAGGTTGCAAAGAAGATGTGATGTTTGTGAACAGCTGTTTTTGGAGTTTGACGATGAAGAGGGCAGATCATTGGAGGAGGACCTGCCCAACAGAGGTCAGAGATCAACACAAGCAGCAGCAGCAGAAGAGGCGGAGGAGGGAAGAGAAGAGAAAGGGGAAGCAAGGGAAGTGGTGAGAAGGTTTTGGGATGAGGAAAGAAAAGTGTGGTGGGAGTTGTTGTGTTGCAGCCAGCGCTGCTTCCACAGCCCCTTGCTGGAAGTTTCCTTGCAATAAAGCATTTTTCGCCTTCAACTTGCGGTCACCCCACATGAGTTGAGTGAAGTTGTCAATTCCTTTCCAGAGAGGGAGTAAGAGAGAAGGGGAGGGGGGGGAGAGAGAGAGAGAGAGAAGAGAGAGAAGAATGGGGGCAGATGAGGTTTTGAAACTTATGAACGACAGCAAACAACGACAAAGAAGAAATAACACAAGTGGTGGAGCATTGCAAAATAAAAATAATAAAAAAGAGGACAACAACAAGAACGAAAGGAGAGGTAACTCTAATCACGGTTGCCTCCAACAGCAAGGACCTTATGACCAGTGGCCTGTTTGCCAATCTCGGCCACATTGCACGTGAGACACAACTTGCCCGCCTCCGAAGGAACGTACGCCGCATTACAATAGGGGCAAAAGACGGTGGGCTTGTTCTTGTAAATAGGGGTGAATGTCCTGCTGCACACCACGAAGGGATTCCTCTCATCATAGTCGATCTGATGCTCGTCGTTGGGATTGCTCTCCGCAAACTTAACGACCTTTCTAGCCTCGTTCGCGATCTCCGGCTTTGGGTTCAGCTCCAACAGGCGACGAGCAAAGGAGGCGGCCGTAGCATAGTTCTTCACGCGGTGAGCGGCCTTCATGGCGGCGCGCAGGGTCAACATGCGATGAATGGGTTGCAGCTTGCAGGTGGTGAAGTAGGCGGCCAGTTCCAGTTGACGAACGGCGGAGGAGGCTCCTTGTGGCAAGTCTTTCTTGGAGAGTTCTATGCGAAGACCAGTCGCGTATTCTTTACACAATTCCAACAACTCTTTTACCTGTTGCCCAATGTTTCAGTTTTTCTTTTGTGAGATGATTGGACAGGAAGTGGAAAGAGGAGGAGAAGGAAAACAAGCAGAAAGAAAGAAACCTCGTTTTGAGCTTGTCTGGAATCAACGACTACAAAGAGAAGGGCATGCATGATGTACTGGAAATGAGCGAGAGCCTCACCAAACTGTCCCTTGGTGGTGGCCGTATACGCCACCTTCAATCGGTCAATTAGCTGCTGCAGCTTTAAGCAGAGCACTGGCTGGCCGTCCTTTTGCAGGTTGGCACCGGTGTTCCAGTTGCGGTGAATAGGAGAGAGCAAAGAAGGAGTGGAGGAGACAGCAGAGAAGGATGAGAAGGCGGCCGTGGCAAGGGTCATAAAGAAGGGTCTCAGCGGCTCAAAATTGACGATGCCGGCCTGCTGGTTGAGCAGCTCCATGGCGGTCTCAAAGGAGCCAGCGGCGGCATGGTCGGCTGCCAGCTTTGAGCTCTTGATCCAAGTCTCTCTGGCGGAGGGGCCGTGGCGGGGCACCACGAAGAAGGCATCTTTGGAGGAGGCAGAGGAGGCTTCCACCTCGTCCAAGCCGGCGAGCTCTTCGTCGTCTCCCCAACCGCCGCCTTCTTCTTCTTCGCCTGCGGCAGCCGCTTTGCTTCCTTCTCCCTCACCGAGAACGTCCTCGTCGTCTCCCCAACCCGCTGTATCGCCATCATCAGCGCCAGCAGCAAGAGCAGAGGAAGAACCTGCATCCTCATCCCAACCGGCAGCATCCACGTCTTCGGCAGCTGAGATGGCCTCGCCGCCAAACTTAGCGGCGTGGTCTTCCAGGTTGTCGAAGTAGCCGGGAGAGACGGTAAGGAGGGGCCAGTTGGTCTCGTTGCGCATGATGGGGATGGGAGGTTGCAGCAGCCGCGTTTCGCTGCTGTCGGGAACTTCAGGGAGGTTGCCGCCCAGCTTCTGTGCGAGGCTCTCCATTTGGTCGGTCAAGTTGTGTGTCGCGGCAGTGATATAGGCGAAGGAAACTGTTTATGCAGGATAATGTTGAGAGAAGAGAAAAGAGCAAGAAGCGAGAAGTAAGAGGCTCACTTACGTTGATTAGCTTCTTCAAGAATGCGAACACGTTCGGCAACGTCGCCAAGATAAAGAGCATTATGGAACCTAGACATGGTGTCCTGACGCATCTCTGCAATCTTCAACATCTTGCCCAGTCTCTCCGTGTTGCCCGTGATCAGATACAAAAAGGAGAGGCGGTCAAAGTTCTTGGTCCTCTGGTAGGCAATCTCCACGACCTGATGGTTGCCTTGCCTCAAGGCCTCCGCCCCCAAGCGATGCCAGCTCTCCTTGTCATCCAGGGCTCTGGCACAGGTGGTGGCCACGTCAATCTTGCCACACTCTAGTGCCAAGTTGAACTTGGTCTTCTCGTCCTTGACAAAATGGAGGGCTACCTCAGGGAAGCCCTTTTGTTGGAGGTAGGCGATGATGGACTGACCGACAAGATTATTCTGCCCAGGGCGCACCATGTTGAGCACCTCTCCGTACTTGCGTTGCATGAGGGCCAGCTTGAACATGTACTCAGTATTATCCACGATGATTACCCTGTTACGGCCTTCCCTATCCAAGCAATAGACTTTATTGCGGCGTACTGCTGTTATGTAGACTGGCGCCTCTAAAGTGCGAATGATGCCATGGTCACTGTGTTATTTGGTGCCAAAGGAACCGTAAGACAGAGAAGGGAAAAGATTTTTTTAAAAAAAAAAGATAAAGAGGGGATAAAGTACCCGTTGCGTAGGCAATATTTGATATGGTTAAGAGTAGTGTAGATAAACACTCCGTTCTCATCCCAGGCACCGCTCTTAACACGAATTGTCTCGCTGATGGTACATAGTTGTCCCAGTTTTCGATCAGCCAGTATCACCGCTGTACCAACACTTAGTTAGCCACCCAAAAGAGAACAGGCAGCGAGGGGAGGGAGGGAGAGAGGCGTACTGTCTTTGCTGAGGAGGGCAACGCTAGGATTACGAGTATCTTCAGACCAAACCACATATTTGATGGAGGTAGAGGTGGGGATTTCTCCCAACTTTCTGCGCTGTTGCAAATCAAAGAGTACCATCCTGTCATCCGAGCGAAGGAGCACACAACCCAAACCTGCGGTGAAGATATAATCTGTGTGAACTGGGCATGGGATTTGTTTGGTGGCATCTCCATTCAAGTTTTTGACCCATATCTGTTTTTGTTTTTTTTTTCGAATCAGAAAAGAGTGGATAATGAGAGATAGAGAACGACGAGTAACCATTTGAGTTTTAGTATCCAATACGGCGAAACGGTTGCGCTTCACAAATACAGCACACAAACCGGAGCCCTTCTTGGGCGTTACTGAGTCATTGCTTTTGCCATCAGCAGGAACCTTGTATAGCTCATAATAACCTCCCTCCACATCCTACCGAAAGATAATGAGGGACATTCTAGGAGAGAGAGAGAGAGAGAGAGAGCGAGAGAGAGAGAGAGAGAGAGAGAGAGAGCTAGGAACGCGTACGGAGCAAATAAGAACTGCCTTTTCGGCGGGGTTGTATGAAAGGGAGATAGGAGGTTTTGTGCTGTTACGACGAATAGCAAGTACAGGCACATCGCGGGTGCTGCTGCATTCATAAGTCCTCAAATAGCGGTCTTTGACGTAGTATAATACTCCCTTGTGCACATCGTAGGCTGGGCGCTCTCTCTCCAACTTGAATACCAAAAGACCACTATCGTGTCCTATTTTATTTCATGTTATTTTTAGCAACTAAGTTAAAAGAGAAAGGGATAAGAAAAATAGACAAAAATAACATACCCGCAGCGAAAAGATTCTTCTCAGGATGCGCAGCCATGATCCAAAAGCGATCGTGCTCTCTGCGGAAGCTCTGAATGGCAGTGCGTTTGGACATATCCCAGACACGGATGGTCTTATCCTCAGAGTTACTCAGAATGAGCTCCTGGTGAGGGTGGAAGAGCACGCAGGAAACGTTGTTGTAGTGAGCACGAAGCGTGTCGACTTCCCAGGCCTTGGTGTCGTTGTAGCGCCAGAGCTTGACGTAACGGTCGTCCGCTCCAGACACAATGAGAGGGAGGGAAGGATGGAAGGCAGCCCAATTGACGCCTCTGTCGTGTCCCTCGAGCACGTACTTAACAACCACGCTAGGGTTGCCAAAGAGGTCGTTCTGTCCCAGCCTCAGGCTGTCATCCCCGCCTCCCATGGCAGGGGAGTGGGGCGCCGCAGAGACGGTCTTGTTGCGCAGACCAGAGAGGTCCCACACTCGCACCGTCTGATCAAGGGAGGCCGACACCACCAAATCCTCCTTCGGGTGGAACTGAGCGCACATGACATAATGGTTGTGGCCAGTGAGCACCGCGATGCACGTCCTCGACTGCCAGTTCCATATGCGGATGGTTTGGTCGTCGGAGGCACTCAGTATCCAAGGATAGGTGTGGTGGAACTCCACCGTCCGTATGTAGTCCAGGTGGCCCAGCAGGGTGAACAGGCAGCGGCGCAGCTTGTAGTTCCATACTTTGATCTTGTAGTCGTCACCGCCAGAGACGAAGAGGGGCTGGCTGTGGTGGAAGGCTATGCCACGAACGGGGCCGTCGTGCTCGTCGAAGCGCTCCAGCAGTGTCCGAATCTGGTAGTCCCTGTTGTTGTTTTCATGATTGGTTCAGCAAAAAAGCAAGGAGATGATCAGCATCAAAGGAGAAGACAGTGAACGAGTAAAAATGAGAAGAGATGAGACAGAAGAGAAAGACGGGAGAGAGAGACGAGAGGGAGAGAGAGAGGAAGGGGGAGAGAGAGAGAGAGAGAAAGTAAAAAGAGAAGAGATGAAGGAATGACAAAAAAGACAGTGTGAAATCAAGTTGGTTGTGAGGCTACTCACCAAAGTTGAATGAGGCCGTTGTGCAAGCTGGCAAGGATCCAAGGGCGCTTGGGATGAAACGCCAATCCTTTCACTCGATTGCTTTTTGTCTCCAGTTTGGTCAACATCCTCCAATTGTTTTGTTGCGATCTCAAGCAAAGTTTGGCAGAACTAAATCGTGAGCTCCCCAAAAAAAAAGGTGTGCGAGATGGAGGCTCTCTCTGTGTGGTTGCAAAGCCTTGTCTCGCTCTCGCTTGGCCCCCTTTCTTTCCCCCCAAAAAAAATTTTGTTTTTCTTTTTTTTTTGTGGTTTCTCTTTTTTTTGCTCGGCCCTTCCTTTTTTGGTCATATTTGTCGACAAATTCCTTATTCGGACCAAATGGACACGTCGACTCATGCCCTCGTCAAGTGTTTCACAAGTTGAGGCCAAAAAAAAAAAGAATACCAAATTCCAACCAATCGTTTTTCAGATATTTGAAAACATTACTTCTAAATTTGGTAAGTTTGGCCTTTTTCAAAAGAAAGGCGAATCGGCACACCGCGTGCCCCACTATATATCTAACGTATCTTTCAGCGTTTTCTCCGCGTTAAGTTATCGTTGAACTCCACCCCCTCCCGCGCACGCAGCGGGGGCGATATTCATAGCTTCTCGGTGAACGGCGCTTAGAGGAGGAAGAAGGGCTTTCCCTTCTTTGCTTGGACATTTCACCTTGGTAGAACAAAGAAATGAATAGTCCAGATGCTCTCTCAAAGGAAATAATGGGCTCTGAGGAAAGCGGGGATCCAGGCGCTTCCTCCTCCCCAATGATTTCAAACAAACGCACGCATAAACAAGGATCTGCGGAAGGTCGGCTTCGGTTCCGAGACGTGGTGGACATTCAACTGGACTATGGAATCGAGGGCAGCTCCCCTTCTACCACCATCACCAGAGTTCTCCTGCCTTCGGACCGAGATCTGGAGGAAGGGCGCAAGAGACGTTTCTTCCGGAACCTTACCTTCTTTAAACGGGTGGCGGAGGAGCAGTTGAGAGAGTTAACCGTGGCCAAAGAGAAACAAGCCAAGTTTAGACGCACGCAGAGCGAGGGTGGGGTGCCGGTGACCGCCTCTTCCTCCTCTGTGCCCACAATACCGGCCTTTGCCTGCTCTTCTTTCTCGTCGTCGCTTTCCAACTCCCGAGCTTCCCCCAACCCCTATTCTAAACCAAGGCCCCCTCCATTAGGCCTGAAAAATAACCACGAGAACCACCAGAGCCTAACGAAGGTCACAGGAAAGGAACGAAGTAAAACGCAGGAAGAGGATTTGTTGCCTATTGTCTTGCTGCACTTGGGAAAAGAAGAGGGAAATAACGGTCCTGAAGATGCTCCTTCACCTTCTACCTCTACATTCGTAAACGACAACTCGGGACATTGTCACCAAGTTCGGAAGGCTAAACCTGACCAAACTACCAACGAAGAAGTTGTGGAAGGTGCCGTTGAGCTCGATGATGGAGAACAAACTGCTGCGCTTCTTGCCAAAGAACGGGCTGGAATTGTGGTGGAGTCACCGCACGAGAAGAGGAGCCACAAGGGCAAAAACCGTGAAGGAGAACACCTCAAAGACCCACACAAGAAACATCGTCGCCAAGCTTCCTATTCTCGCCTTCACCCTCAACGTTCTCACCACTCACAGACCCACTCCAACGAAGGGTCAGATAAAGAGGGCGAATCCAAAGATGTAAGTGAGCGGAGTGCACGCCGCCGTTCTCGAACGGACAGCAACAGCCCGGCGTCCCATCGAAGGAGTCACAGCAGCAGCAAGCGACATAGCAGAACGCTTAGCGTAGGGGTCCCTCCAACGCTTGCAGAGACCCCAACAAAGCCAACAACGCTCAACTCTCAACTCGCCAATACACCGGCAACACAAGAGCAACCCCTTAACTTGAAGCGAAGCGGTAGGAGAAAAGATAACGAAAAGGAAGAAACAGCGAAAGGGAGTAGTTCTTCTGGAGAAGACAAACAAAACCTTCAGCGGCGGCTGAGGAGCAGCAGCACCAGCACCACTACTCGAAGAAGAGCTCGAACTTCGAGCAACAACGATAGCAGCTCCGGCAGTTCACTTCCTTCGGGAGCAAGTGGCGCCAAACATCGCAAAGGCAGCAGCAAGAAGAAAGAAAAAGACAAGGAGAAAACAGCCAGCGCTGATATTGCGGTTTGGGGAGACAAATGGAGGTTGGCAAAGGTGGAAGAAGTAGATGGAGAAGGAAAAGAGGTCACGATGAACAAAGACGATGTGGCCGAATGGCTGGAACTCAGTCAAAGAGTCAAACGGTTGCAACAAAGCAGAGGAAACAGTTTTCGCAAAAAGAAAGAAGAGAAGAAGGAGCACAACAAGGATAACAACAGCGGCCAGAAAACTGCAAAAGAGGGTAAGGAACACAATAAGAAGGAGGCTGAGGGCTGGAACGATCTGGATGATGACTTTTTCGATGGCTGGGATGCTCTTGCGCCTTCCTCCTCTACTTCCTCTACAGTGAGTCCGTCAACAACTCACAAGCTTGCAGAACTGACAAAGACCTCCCCGAACGCCCTGGAAGACAAGGAAGATGAGGGTTGGGTCCTTTCGGATGAAGACACCTACAAACTGTATGCCACAGGAGATGCGCAACGGACCTTCACAGAAGGAAGCATTTTAGCGAAAGCGGTCGAGAGAAAACGAAGGGTGCTGGACCCTGAACGTAGACGAGCGGGAGTCTTCTCTGCGTTGACTGGTGTCAACGACGATGAAGAGAAAGAGCCAAAGAAACAGTTGAAGGAGGCGGACGTGGCTGAGAAAGTAAGACAAGCCGTTGAAGCATGGGGAGGAGGTTCAGCCGTTGCCAACTCTGAAGATGGCGATCGTTCTCCAAGCGACGCAAGTAACACTCACAGCACTCGACCAGCTTTTGTGATAACGGACAGTTTTGGTGGAAAGAAAGAGAAAGAAAAGGAGAAAGACAAGAGGGAACCTGGTATCGTGCGGAAAGGAAGCTACAACATCAGCTTGCTAAAAGGATTTCGCAAATGGATGAAAGAACCAGGAGACGACTTGGGAGGTGCAACCAACCAACAACCACAACATGGCTTGTCGTTTCTCTTGCGAGGAAGCATTTCCGCAAGGGGAGATTATTATCACCATAGCCCTTCTTCATCTCCTGATGGAGACGAGGGTACAATACCGTACTCTCCATTTGCTCGACACAAAGACAGCAGAGCATCATCCTTGAAATCATCGAAGGAGGAGAAGAACAAACCACCACAATGGATGCAATGGTGGCGAGAACGATTGTCAGAGATAGAAAAGGCCACAACGCAGGAGAAAGACGAAGGTGCGTCGGAAGAACAGCTCCTCCAGGTCAAAGACGGTAGAGACCAGACACACACTTTTCAAGGATGGTTTCCGGCCAAAGAGAAACTGTTGCTCAGAGAGAGCAGCATGTTGCCTCCACTTCCTATCACCGTCCAACAAGCAGAGGAGCGAAGCAACAACCACAGTACGAACGTGGATAGGATACGGCAGTGGTTGGGGAAAGGAGAGAGCGTCTTGGCGGTCATCCACAAGAAGAGCTTGATCATGGCGAGCAGTCGCCATCGGCTTGCAATTCCTCAACACTCCGTCTCTGCAGGATCGTCAGGAGAAGACTGGCAGACCTATTTATCGATGGAGGAAAACGAAGCAGAGGAGGAAGACATGTTGTGGAAAAAGTTGAGAGAGGTAGAGCGGAAATGGAGGGAACGGCCACCACTGTTAACCGGCACAAACAACAACAGCAGTGCAGAACATAAAGAAACAGATGGAGATGTAACACCAGGAAATAAGGAGGACAAAAAGGAGAAAGAAAATGACAAAGGAACAAAAGAAGAAGGAGCGGGACAAGGTGACAAAGCAGCTGGTGGTGGGAAGCACGTTCGGATATCAGCACTATCGCTGGGAAGTTCGGCCAAGCGAAGAGAAGGAGGAGACCTAACAGCATCAGGACGACGCCCTCCAGAGGGAGAGTGGAGCGTTTACCTGGTGCAGTTTTTGCACTCAAGGGCACAGCATTGGCTTGATAGAGACATTATCAACACCGGGTCAACAGCATCACACAACACTAGCACCACAAGCAACACAGACGAAACACAACAACAAAGACGAAAGAGAGCAACAAGTAGGACTTGGGCAGTAACACCACACCAACATCCACATGAACAAATGGCAGAACCACAACACCGGGAATATCCTTCATCGCACGGGGCAGAAGAACGAGGCAGCAGAGGATACGTGCCGTTCCATCTGCCGTGTTACGAGACCAGAGGATGGCATCCCGCTCTACAGCGGTGGCATGTCGGGTTGACGTTGGCGCACTGCCCCAAAGGAGAGGATAAGTTGCTCACGGCACGTTTGTTGAAGGATAACCTGCTGTTCATCTTTGAGCAGATGTTCTACTTTGATGAGGCTGGTTTTCTCTACCTGATGGGCGGAAGAGAAAGAGTGGGCTACTTGGCTCATCTTCTTCTGCCTCCTGCTTCATCCTCCTCGGCGCTCTTGTAGAAGAGGAGGCAAGAATGTGCATAAAAACAATCGTTATTTAAAATAAGAAAAATTATACTTAAGGAGTGGGTCTCTGGACAGAGGCAAGTAAAGCACCAAGGGGAAGGCAATCTCTGCCAGAAAACACTCCTTGCGCAAAAGAGTGTTATCACAGTTGAGCGATCCTTTGGAAGGTGTCCACAAGCTCATCCCAGTCGCCATCAATCTCGTAGACTTCAGCAGCGGCGGTGAGCACCTCGTTCTCGCGAATGAAGAGGTCCTTAAGGTTGCGCCTCTCTACCTCATTGATGCAGCCCTCTTTGTAAGCCCGTGACAGCAACAAAAGGATCTTTGTGGGACCTTTGAGATCTTCGCCGGTTCTGTGTCCAGCGGCAAGTGCTGCTGCCGCCTGTCCAAAGAGATTCGCGCTCGCAGAAGAAGAGGAGAAAGAAGAAGAATTATAAGGAGCTGGTTGAGCATAATTGAAGCCAAGCCCAGTGGTCGTGGAAGAAGAAGTAGAAGCAGAAGTAACACCAAAAGCAGAAGGAGAAGAAGGCGTCGTTAAAGCAGCACTACTAGCAGTTGGAATGGAGTAGAACGAGGGAGCAGAGGATACAGTAGGTCCAAACGCAGAAAGATCTATGTTAGAAGATGACGATGACGAGTCGCCAACAAAGCTCGTTATGGCGGAGGCCGGTTTTGGCTGGAAGGCCGACACATCAAGCGCATACGAAGCTGCCGCAGTGGAGTAAGTGGGAGAGGCATCCACTGCCGAAGAAGACAACGGCACGAAAAAGTCCTCTGTGGTTACGCGGGATGGAGAGGCGGCGGAAGCGATGGTAAAGGAGGAAGTCTTTGGTGCTGCTGGAGACTGGGGTGGAGTCAACAAGTTTAGATTGCCGGTTTCTCTTGCTTGCTTGAATTGCTGATTCCTGGAGATAAACTGACTTGGCGGAGTGGACTAGTTCAATGAATAATAATTTTTAAAAAATAAAATTAGGCACATTCGTAGAAGAGAGAGAGAGAGAGAGAGAGAGAGAGAGAGAGTCAAAACAAGAGAAGCAACTTACAGGTGCAGCAGATACAGGCTTGGGAGAAACTGGGAAGCGGTAAGATGTTGAAGCCTCAGAGGACTTGACAGGAGAAGAAAAGGAAGATACTGCGGAAAGCGATGTAGAGGGTGCTCCAATGTAAACACCATCCTCCCAAGGCAAGCTCAGCGAAGGAGTAAAACTGCCTAAGAGTGTGAATTACAGAAGGCAGAAAAAGTAAAAAAAATGGTTAGTTTTCCGAAAAATTCGATCAGCATTCGAAGAAAGTAACCTGTCAACAGTTTCTTCCTTCTGAAGTCTTGGTCAATGTCCTGGTAGGCAGGCGACTGGGTGACCCAATCGACTTTGTCCAACACAGCAGAAACGTCACCAATGAAGAGGCGAGTAGAATCATTCTCTTGCACGTCAGAGGTGGAAAGTCCGTACTTCTTGGCACGGAAAAGATTGGCAAAGTAATGGGCTCGTTGTTGAGCTTTCAACTTGGCCATGATCTTGTTAACGAACCAACCAGGGCCCCAAGGTATGCTTACCTCGGGATTATAATCTGATGCCTCTTCATCTTCTTTAGCTTTTCTCCCTCTTCTTCGGAAGCTTTTTTTTTTTTTTTTGTGAAAAAACAAAAAAAGAAGGAAAATAAAAACGTGTCAGCAGCAGAATAAAATAATACAGAACAAGAAAGAATTCTAAGAGATATTAGTTGTTACCCGCCGAAAGCAAAAGGATTGGAGGATTGATGATCGTAGATAAGAAGTTTTCCCAAACCACTAGCCTCCCACGCATTTTTCTGGAATAAGTTATCTTTATCCACACGAGCTTTATCCAAGTTTGGTACAGCCACGATAAAACCCCTTTTAGCGTACTTGAGGAGGCGGCTTTCGTAGGTGCTGCTGCGACGAGTCGGATTGACCAGATTGTAGCGTTTGGTCAAGGCACGATAACCCCTTTCCATAGCCCACACGTTCTTGCCATCAAAACCAAAAGTGCAACAATCAATATCAAAGCCTAACAACACTTCAGCTGGGCTTTTGTAAAGTCGCAAAATGATTTGGATGTGCCTGTTAGGGTAGGAATTGATGATGGTCACCGTACGCAACGTCTTAATGATGTTCTCTTCTTGTACTCCTGTGTTTCTTCGCACCACTTCGTAGATTTCTTTCAACTGTAAACAGATATGTTAGCACGCACGGTTAATTTTTTCAAAGACCAAGAGAGAGAGAGAGAGAGAGAGAGAGAGAAGAGAAAGGGAGGGAGGACCTTTTGATTTGCTCGATACTGGTCATCAATGCCATAAAGAAAGATATCAATATCAGAGGACTGATATCCGAGGGTACCAGTATGATCTGGGTTGATGAGGTTGGCCAAGACGGCACCTCCAGCTACAAAGACGTTGTTCCAGTCCAAGCCCTTGAACATACCATTGGTGAAGGATTCCCAGTTGCTCTCAAAGGTTTGAAAGTTGGGCACTATCGTGCTGCCACTCAAAGAAGTATCCTGCCACTGGGTCAAGATCTTGGGGACAGCTTTCTGTTGGTTGTTGGCAAAGAGCGCCTTGTTAAAATAAGAGAGAGAGAGAGAGAGAGAGAGAGAGAGAACAACAAATAGAGATCAGACGTACCTCCTCACTGGTCTGCTCCGTAAAGGACCAGTCATGAGAGCCATCAAAGACATCAAAGAGAAGCAAGTGAGGGTCACGCAGGTCATAAGAGTTGGGGTTCTCTGCAAACTTGTTCCTTGCCTCGTTTTCAGCCTCTATGAGTGCCTGTTGCTCGGCGCTGTTTTTACAAGGTTAGAGCCCAAACCTTCCCGGTGCTCGAGAAAAAAAGAAATAACGTACGTCATGGGCGCAGCAGGCTCTTCCACCGCAGGTTTCTGAGGAGAAATGATGGACTTGCGGGCCGTTTGTTTTGTTCTCGCCATTTCTGTTTGTGCACTACTGCAAAGATTGGGAGGGGAAAAATACAAACAAACAAAACACACAAGGTTTGTTAGCCATCACAAAAGGCGTTTACCGTAGTTCTTTGAACTAAACAAACCTTCTTTTCTTGGTTTACTGGGATTACAGCAGGTTATCTCTTCTCCTGCTACGTTTTTTTTTAATTATAATAAGGGTGAATCAAACATGATTTTTTTAAAACACAAAAACTTTGTAAAGCTTACCCTTTTCTTGTAGCTGGTTTCGAACAAGGCGTGTGCAAGGTGGAAGGAGAAGACCCTCTAGGGAACTGTCGCGTGCGGCCCGTGTTGGTTTTGCCCTTTTGTCTTGTTGGTGGTTCACGAGAGCAAAAAAGAAAGAAATTTTTTGTCTCGTGACGGAGCAAACGAAATCTTTCTTAGAACAATTTCGAAAATGATTCGCTTAATGAAGGGTCACGAAATTATTTTGTGTCGACATTTTTCCTGGAAAAATTTAGAAACAAAAAGAAAGTTTCATTCCGTTCGAGTGACTGAGCCAGCGGGAATGGGCACTAACGGGATGCAAATGAAAGCGGGAAGCAAGTGGCAAGGGCAAAGGCTCGGAGGCACCGACACGCCAGAAGCAACAGGCACGACGGATCACAAGTATGTGGCGCTGAAGGTCTTTCTTCTCAGCGAGTTCAGCGACGGGGACACCGCGGCCAACAGGCAGAAAGTGGAGGAAGGCCTCTGGCAGGAGAACCAACAGGCTTTTGAACTCGATATTTTTCTGGATGAGAGCCGCTTTGCTCGTGCCCACAGTAGCGTGTGGTTCATCGCCGTCAGCTCTGGTCTTTTTACTCTCCCTCTCTCGTCTCTCTCTCTCTCTCTCTCATGTAACAATAATGATTTACTTTAAATATGCATTGAAATGTAGGGGAGGAGCACTACGTAGTTGGTAGGGAAGACGTCGCTCGCTTTATTCAACTCCACCAAGCGGGCTACTGTTTTGTCTGCCACAATGCCTTTGTAGACTTTCATCTTATTAAACGTATCTTGGAGTGCCAAGGTTAAACGCTTCCTTCACTGCTGTTGATCTTCTCTGCTTTTATTTCCTTAGCTAACTCTCTCTCTTTCTCTCTCTCTCTCTCTCTCTCTCTTCCATTTTCCTATACATCTTTTTATCTTCTGTGCTCTTTGGCGTTTACATTTCCCATGCTAGGCCAATCAGAGGCTGTGGAAAGTTGGTGGGAAATAGCCAACCAAGGCCGCCTTAGAGATATTGTTTTGTTGGATTGTTTACTGCGGTAAAACTCTCTCTCTCTCTCTCTCTCTCTGTGTTGTGCAGAGCAACAAAATGAAGTAGCCAACGAATTATTTCATGTAGCTTGGCAGAGAAGGATCAACACCAAGAAAGAGAACTGGAAGAGATCTTGGAAGATCGGCTAGCTGAGTACCGATTGTCACATGACATCCAAAAGGATTGTGTTGAGCCGTTCATGTCTGCTTTTGAAGAAACTGGCAGATATCGGCATCATCCCAACATTCACTCCATGACCCCTATTCCCGACAACGTGTCCGTTCAATGCCTCTTCTTTTACTTATTTTTATTTTCGACCTCTTCTACTTTCCTTCTGGAAGTGTTCTCCTATTGACCCGTCTTTACGATTTAAAATAACAGTAATTTTGCAAGGAAGGAAGGAAGAGAGAATGTTGAAGGTGGTGCCTATTTTCTAGGACTGTGCGAGGTCTTTTGTGTGCGATTGGTTTACTCGGTCATGTATCAGCGCGCGATGAAGCATATGGAACTTCACCAAAATGAGATGTTCACCAATGCTGCTCAAGTACTTACGTTTTCTTCCCTACTTCTTCTTCTTCTTCTTCTTCTTCTTCTTCTTCTTCTTCTTCTTCTTTGCTTCTTCTCGTTATGATTCATATTTAACTTTGATACCACCGGTACACTAAAGGTTTATGGTCCATTGAGCGAAGTTATTCAAGTAAAAGCCAGTATTGTTTTAGCTGAAGTGAGAATGAATGGGATGGCAATGGATGTAGCAGGAATCATAAAGATGCGACGTTCACTGCAAGCCCGTTTGCAAAATGCGAGCAGTAAGTTATTGGAACACCCTGAATTCAGTGTGCTCTTTCATAGCCAGCAATCTGCCACTGGTGCAAACAAGAAGAACAGCAACAACACGAAAAAATCACAACTAGGCAAAAAGAAACAAGTTAGCTCTGGTGATGAGAGCGATGAAGATGATAGAGCGTTTGAACGTTCAGAAAATGGGGAGGAAAGTGAAGAAGAAAGCAATGAACAAGAACAATGTGTCAACGATACCAAGTCTGAAGACGACGACGAGGAAGACCAAGTCGCATCAACGGCTTCTATGTTGATGGAAGCGCTCTCTCCATCGCGGTTTCCCACGACCAAGCCCAGCGTTATCAAGGATCGTTTGCAAGAACTTCTAATGAAAGCTCAGAAGGAAGTGCAGCAGGAGCACTCCATCCCTGTCGCTCTTCCAAAGACGGCAAAGACCAAGCGCGTTACCACTTCTATAAAACCATGGGCCAAAATTTCAGAGTTGCATCCTTTCGTGAAGCTTTGGGTAGAGATGGAACAAGCTGCCCATCATTCGTCTTTCATGGATCACATCAATGTATATTTTATCTCTCTCTCATCCTTTTTATTCTCTTCTGTTTAACATTGAACTTTTTCTCTGTGTTGGATTGATGCTTCATAGGCCGACACAGTGCATCCAAGATATACAGTGATGGTACGCAATGGACGAGCTACAGCCTGCCAACCTCCTATCCAACAAACTCCACGAGCCGGTGGATTCCGAGAACTCTTCAAGGTTCGCTTTTTTGCACCTACAGAATTGCTTCTTTTATCGTAAACATGCTGATTGTGCTTATTCTACTTTTCTTTGCTCTTCTTTTCTTGAACGTTCTTCCTTTTTTATTTTTGTTTTTGGATTTCACAAGGCGTCACCAGGACATGTGATGGTTGCTGTTGACTATTCCTACATCGAGCTTTGCACTTTGGCGGCTGTTTGCGAGGCACGGTTCGGCTTCTCGGTGCTCGCAGATGTCATTCGTTCAGGTGTGGACCCACATTGCTTCACTGCAGCAATGTTTGAGGGTGTGTCATTAGAAGAGTTTATGTCATGGAAAGAAGAAACTGCATCTGCTAGCCTGAAAGAGAAGCACACAAACCTTCGACAACGCGCCAAAGCCATCAATTTTGGTATTCCTGGTGGGCTTAGTTCACGTGGATTGAAAGAATATGCAAAGAATGCTTATGGTGTTACTCTCAATATACGCGGTAAGTTGTTCTGTTCTTTCTGTGAGTTTTTTTTTTTTTTTTTTTTTTTTGTTTCTGACCTTCCAATGCAGAAGCGTCACACTTTAGAAGAAGACTCATTCAAGAAGTTTATCCGGAACTCTCTTATTATCTGGAAGATTGTGAACTCGAAACATTAGCTAATGCTCTTGGTTGTTCACCCGAAGACATATCCCAAGTGTTTGGTCTTGACCGTACCCCAAGCCTCCTTGGTAATCTATTCTCCCGCTTCATTACCACTTTGAACCTTACCATTTCTTTCGGTTACTCATCACTATCGTGCTCGCTTAGTGGCTGTAAGAAATGTAGTGAACGGGAAGCATAGGAGAAAGAAACGGGCCAAGGACGAAGAGGAAGAGGAGCTATCTTTCTGGGAGCAGAAAGTATGGAATTCTTTGATACATTTATGTCAACGCCCTCAGACCTTATCTGTCCTGATGGAGAGCGATTATTGTGGCAATGAAAGGCTGGCACGGACTCTTTTTGGACGGGATGTGGTCACTCTTACTGGGCGCATACGAGGACAAGTCAGCTTCACGCAGGCTTGCAACACGCCATTCTCTGGTTTGTAAACAACATCAGAACACTTCCTTTTACTTCCTTCTCCCTATTCCTCGCTGCGCATTCTTGTTCTTCTTCTTCTCCTTGTTCTTCTTGTTCTTCTTCTCCTTCTCCTTCTTCTTCTCCTTCTTCTTGTTCTTCTTCTCCTTCTTCTTCTTCTTCTTCTTCTTCTTCTTCTTCTTCTTCTTCTTCTTCTTCTTCTTCTTCTTCTTCTCCTTCTCCTTCTTCTTCTTCTTTCTCTTCTTAACTACTGTTTTGAACAAAGGTTTGGCTGCGGATGGGGCAAAACTAGCGATGTGGAACTTACTACAAGTCGGTTTTCGTATGGTGGGCTTTATACATGACGAGATTCTGCTAGAAGTGAGCGAAACAGCGGACTGGGTCAATGAAACCAAGCTCATCGAACGGATAGTTTGTGAGTCCATGCAGGAGGTAGTTACCACCATTCCAATCACGTGTTCCATCAGTGTATCACGGATGTGGTCCAAGAAAGCCGTTGCCGTCTACGATGACGAAGGTCGAATACAGTTGTGGGAAGAGCAACCCTGCTAATACTCTTTTCTTTTTCCCTTCAAAATGAATAAAAGACTTTGGTTGTGTACTTTGTTGTTTCGCCTCTTACGTGAAGGGGTAACCACGAAGAGTAAAACAAGGAGGGGGAAGAAAGAAAGTGAACGCACACAACAAAAAAATTATACAAACAAGATTTCGTTTGAAAGAAATATAGAACAAAGTTCAAGCTTTTAGAAGGGAACACGACGAATGGAACGGACGGTATGATTTTCATGTTGGATGTTCGTTTGTTTCAAGTTGAGGAAGTCAACTTGGTAGTGCCACTGACCGCTGTGTACGGAACGTACATCGCACATGCCGGGATTCTTCAGGTAGTGCTGGTAGGCTCCCTCCACCACGTCCGAAGCGTTAATTTCATAGTCCTTGTAGACGGTGCCTTCTTGATATTGCCACTTGAAACTGTAACCCGCCTGTAAAATAACGACGCAAGTTCAATCAATCGTGTGTGTCCGGCGAGAGGGGGAGAGAGAGAGAGAGAGAGAAAGAGAAGAGAGAGAAGAGTGAGAAGAGAGAGAAGAGAGAGAAGAGGGAGAGGGGAGAGAGAGAGAGAGAGAAGAGTGAAGAAACTGAGTTGAAAGAGTTTCAAACAAAGGAAAAAGAGGACTTACGGGAGTAGTTCTAGGAGCAGCAGAAGAGCTAGTACTACTACTGCTGGACGAAGAAGTAGAAGAAGAGCTGCTTCCGGAAGATCTGCTTCGAGAAGAGCTTTTAGTAGAAGAACTGGATTTACTGTTGGAGGCTTTGGGCTTCTCGATCTTTTTGGAGGGTTTGCTGGTTTTCTTGGAGGGGGACTTGCTCCTGCTCTTCTTCTTCTTGCCCTTCTCCTTCTCGCTCTTCTTCTTGGACTTGGAGGAGGAAGAGGAAGAGGAGGAGGAGGAGGAGGAAGAGGAAGAGGTCTTCTTCTTCTTCTTGGAAGGGGACTTAGATCTGGTGGTCCTCTTCTTCTTTCCTTTGCGGGCGAGGGATCTTCCTCGCGAGGTAAGCTTGTAAGAGGCGCGGATCCTCTCGAAAAAACCTTCATCCTGCCCTCGTTTGAGGGCCTGCTTCAAGTAGATCTTGTAGTTGTCAGGGAGGGGATAGGTCTCCTCCAACGCGTTCTGCAGGGCAACCAAGGAGGAGCCGTTGCGTTGAGCCAATTCTTGAAGGGTGCGGGCGACCATGACCTCGTAAGTAGGACGGCTTTTGCGCGTGGGCGTAGGTTTGGCGATCTTTTTCTTGGTCTTGGTGCCCACCTTTCTCTTTCGGATCTTCTTGGAAGCTTTCAGCCTGTCGGTGAAGGGTCGGTACATCTCATCATAGTCCAATTTTGTCTCTCGGGCTTTGCGTTTCGGCAGCTCCCTTGTCGGTTCCACCTTCTCCTTGCTCTCTTCCCTTTTCTTGGGCATCTTTTTTTTTTATTGTTGTTGATGTTGGTACGCGGCCCCGAGTGAGTGGAGTTTACTTGCGTGGTAACAGAAAAAACCCAAGACGAGGGGTGCAGAGAGAGTAGTGCTGTTGCGAGGACGAAAAAAAAATAGTGTTCGTTTAAAGCCGTTAAACTTTTCAGTGTCCCTCCCCTCGTTTATTTGTTAGCATTATTTAAGGGGGTTGTTCGGTGTTGAGCCCTCTGGTTGGTTCGATTTCCACCAATGAGAACTCATTTTGTTTTTTTTTTCCTGGTTTTTTCCAAAGGGACAAAATTTACTAGGAAAATTTTGAAAGATCATCTTCAGATCAATACCTAGAATTTTTAGTTACGTCAGCCTGTCTAATTTTGGGCGTAAAATTCGAGGCAGTGCACGACTTGTGCAAGGTCGGAAGACAAAGCCTTTTTTTTTTTTTTTTTGTTGGTAGCGATTTTCGATTTTCGATTTTCGATGTGGCGCCGAGTGACCTCTCTATCTGCTCCCCGATCGCTTGTCTTGCGATGTGCTGAGGGCCAAGCTGCGCCCGTTTCTGGACAAGTGCCCACCAACCGTTCTTCCTATGGCTGGACACCCCCGATCAATAGCGTGACCTTGGTTGGACGGCTTTCGAAGGAGCCCACAACCTTTACTTCTCAGACTGGTAAAGAGGGGATGAGCTTTACACTTTACACTCATAAGAGGTTTTCTCTTGCAAGTGGCGAGAAACGTGACCGCACAGACAGGTTTCCCTCCTTGCTACACCTTCGAATCCGCGCATTGTTTTTTTTTCCTTACAACCGTTTTTTTTTCTGCTCACAGTCACAAGATCCAGGTTACGCATCCGGGTGTTCTCTCAAATCTAAAGCGCTTGACTTTGCGCCCTGGGTATTTTCTTGTCCTTAGATCTTATTGTCTAACTGTCCCTCTCAAACTCAGTTTAACTTTGGCCCATGTTTCTCTTTTCATTTCATTGGAAAAAGGGCTTTGATCTATGTGCGGGGAGAGCTACAAAGCTACCCCCGAAAAGTGGGGGAGCAACAATTCATTGCCTCACGCATTAATCCATGTGAGTATTTTCAAACAATCCCTCTGAGCTGGGCTGATCCCTCTCCTTCTCACTCTGTTTTTGTTAACACAAACAGCCGACGTTTATATTCTTCGAGGAGGCAGGAGCACAGATGAGACGAACCAGCAGTGAAGTGGCTGTTCCTTGTTCCTTTTGGACTCTTCTACAAAAGTTTCCGCAAATGTCTTGTTTTTTTTGTTCACTTTGCAAAATATAGACGATGCAGTGATGTGCCTTTCTACTCCCGCTCTAGCTTGTGAGCGTGGTCTGTTAATGTTTGCAGTTAATAGGGAAGTGGTTAGGTCCTTGGCGGCTCGTTGGTGGTGGTGGTGGTATCTGTGACAGTATTACTTGCACTCTCTGCTGCTCCAAGCGCCCTTTTTGCCGCCCTTTCTTCATCTTCCTCTTCACTAGCGGTGGTGCCATCTGCTTCATCGTCTGTTTGTTCGTTGTTTGTCTTGTTTGCGTCACCGTCTCCATCACTCTCCTCCTCTTTTGCTAATTCCTCTCTCTTTCGTTTTGCACCAACGATACTCATCTCTTCGTTTGGTGCTCCACCATCTTCCGCTTCTTCTACTTCTCCTTCTTCCTCTTTTTCCTTGTGTTCTTCCTCTCCATCTGCTTTAGGTGGTGCCAACGAACCAGAATCTTCAGCGGTGGACTTGGCAGCATAGTCGCGCAGTCTCCACAGAGACTGGCGCTCTTTTTTGCCACTCTGTCCAATCAACGGCTCTTGAATGAAAAGCTTTGAGGAAGAGAGAACTCCACTTACAGAGTTTTTCCACGTTCGCTTGCCTGCTATCTCCTCCGAATATTCTGCAAAATATGTACATTTTTTTTTTGGAAAAACAACACAAACAATATTGTGTAAGAGGGCAGCCACAACAATGAAAAGGAAACTGAACACGAGAAGAAGAAAATAAGAAACAAAATGAGATAGAGCAAGAACCTTGTTCAATGTATTTGGTAATAACCGGTTGAGTGGCAGATCCACCCATTTCTTGCAAGGCCGTTTGAATCATCTGTGAAAAGGTGATGCCAGTGGCCGCTTTCTTCCGTGGCGGAGATGCTTCCACATCATGGCCTTCATGACTAGGCTCGAACGACTTGCGTGCTTTTTTGCTCTTCTTGCTCTGGTGAATCGTCTGTTTTGACTTTGTAATCGAGCCCCAAATATTCTCCTCTTCTTTCTCATCTTCTTCACCCACTGGCTCCCCGTCCTCGGTAGAAGAAGAAGATGATAAGGAGGAAATCTTGCTTTTTGTTCCCTCTTTTTTCTTCTTTTGCTTTTTCTTGGAGGGGCGTTGCCTGTGGTCGCGATAGGAGAGCTGAGCCGACAAATCGATGGGCTGCGGGAAGGCAACGCTTTCTATGTCTTCCCTGTGGCCACCGTTGATATCAGCATCAAAGTACTCGTTGGTGAAGAACTGATGGTGAGCTCCATGGCTAGGATGCAGGCGATAGCGTTTGGTTTTGTTGGAAGATGAGGTAGCTTTGCCACCGCCACCTCCACTGCTCTTGGCTTCAAGGAGAGAGGCAGAAGAACTGCTGCTGCTGCTGCTGCTGTTGCTGTTGCTGACAACGAAAAAGACTTGAATGTAGAGGAGGGTGCCCTCGATGTCTAGTACAGCAGGGTTGCTCAAAGGCATGGCCACACCCACAGCGGAGACCTTGCTCCACCTCTGGCCGTGCTTCAATAAGAAACCGTTCTTGGAGAGGTTCATGGCGCAGTAACAGCCTTGTCCCTTGTGATAAAACAAACGAACGTGCTCCCTTGACACCCGTCCGTTGTTTGTCCCTAAGTTCACTTGGGCTGCCTGCAAGGTGTAGATTTGTTTTTTTTTTTAAAAAAAGAACAACCAAAAGAAGAACGAGAGAACTACAACGAGAACGAGCAGAAGAGGAGAATCATAGAGGAAAAAAAAAGCAATGAATGGGAAGGGTCTCTTCGGTACCCGATTGGAGGGAGTGTTGCGGCCAACGATTAAACTCAGCTCTTCCATGCGATAAGGCCGGACGGTGGGTCCAGAAATAACAGCGAAGAACGGTGGAAGGCCTTGGTTCTTCCTGGTAGCCACTATGCGTTGCAAAATCTGTTGCTGCCTTTCCTCTTTGTGTGACTTTAGGGTCTGTTGATGCTGCCCAGAGCGCTGTTTTCTGAGGTGCTCCAAGCGCAAGGTCTTCCAAAGGGGCTCCGCCCCTCTTCGCCAGTTCTCAAAGAGCAGGCTCTCCTCTTCCAGCTCGTGCTCCTCCGAAAAGGGCTTGCCATAAGAAGGGGAAGGGCTGCCCTCGGTCGCAGCTGGAGCGACGCCTCTGTTGCTCATGGCGGGTGCTCTGTTCCGAGAGGATCTTCGTAGAGAAGGAGAAGGCGCGGTGGTGTCAGCTGTTGCCCCAATAACGCTCCGTGGGGCTCCAACGCTCGCTGGATTGACCGAGGGGTACGGATAAAGGCCTTCCCCGTTTGAACGAAGCAACAGACCAAGGGACATGGAACCTGGTGCCTCCCCCTCCCCCTTGTTGTTGTTCCTATCAACCTCCCCCCCCCCTTTTTTTTTCTCTCGTTCCTTTTTTCCGGAAGCTGATTGATTGATTCTCCTGCACGTTTGGCTGGTGGGGAGGGTGAATGGAATGGAAGCAGGAAAAAAAAAGTTGTGTGACGTATACGCCACTGCCACGAACTGCCTTCACTCCTCTCTCTCTCTCTCTCTCTCTCTCCCTCTCTCTCTCCCTCCTTAATGACAGGCAGCGAGCGACGTAGCAAGGAACAAAGCAACCACCCGCTACTTCACCGCGTTAGCAGTGTCCCAAAGGACTTCGAACTTGCCGTTGGGCTCCCGCAGCTTTTCTCTCTCTATGCCATGCCTCATTCCTCTCTGAACAAAAGTCAAGTTCAATGTCAGCGTAAGGCACTATTTGTTTTAAATAAAGAAGAGAGGCGAAAGGATGGAGCAAAAACTAAGAAAGGCTTTGTTCAACGAATTGAAGGGTTGGCACCGTCGGTCCTTCTCCAGGTTGGACGAATCGGGAGGGTGATCTATTGCTTTTGTTGAGTAAGCGCCAGCGCTGATAACTGGACTTCTTCCCGACCACAACCAACTACCCACCATCTTGGTGTTAAAAATCAGGAAAATCAAGTCGGGTGGGGTGTGCATCTTGTTTCTACCTTTTCTTGCTCTTCTTCTAACTCATAAATCTTGTTCTTGATCATGGCAAAAGTTGAAAGATACACCTAGAGCATTTCCGAAGATTACGAGAGAGAGAATGGAACGTTCCGTACACTACCCTCGTTAAGGGGGCCTGCTCGGGTTCGTCCCATACTCGAAGGGCGTTTTAGAATTTTCATAAGTGCTGAGGATGTGCACAAACTGAGAAGAGTTTTATTGAGGTGCAGCTTTTGTGCTCTCACGCTGCAGAGGACAGCAAGTGAGAAGTGCTGAGGATGTGCCCAAACTGAGAAGAGTTTTATTGAAGTGCAGCTTTTGTGCTCTCACGCTGCAGAGGAGCGCGGTGGGTTGCACCTACGGAAAAAGAAGGAGCTGAGATAAAGGCGCAGAGCAGGAAGGCGGATGGGCTCGTGGCTTGTGATGCTGCAAGTAGTGTTGAAAGGCACTTGTTTCGGTGGCGTTGCTTTCTTTCTTTCTGGAGCTGCCTTTTTCGCCGTGTCTTGGCTTCTTGTTCCTCCTTTTCTTGTTGTTGCTGAGCTCTCTGACGCCGTTTGCTCTTGGCCATCTGCTTCCGTCGTTTTTCTTTCTTTCTGGAGCTGGCACTGTTCCTTTGAGGGCAAGGGCGAGGGCGAGGGCGAGGGCGAAGTAGAGGGCAAGGACAAGCATAAACTTGCAGAAGAAGCTGCTCGGCGTCGCCGTTTTGATGCGGCTTGTTGTGCTCGCCTTCTTTCAAGTTTCTCCTGAGCTTCTTCTTGTCGCTGCTGTTCCTCTTGTTCCTTCTCCTCCCTTTGCCGTTTCTTTTGAGCCCGCTGCTTTTGGCGATACAGACGGAAGTACTCTTTCTTGTCGGCCATCCGCGTTGTTTCCCCTTCCTATGTCGACAAATAAGTTGAACAACCAGGGCTGTTCAATTTAGCAGGGAAACCCATACAAAACCGTGTCGCCGTCTACACCACCTCCGCTTCCTGCTCGACAAAAAAAAAATCCCCTTGATCTGTACTATGAGGACAAAAGCAGGAAAACACACGTAGATCAAGCGTTCAAACGAACTGTGGAAGATCGCAAGGATGCAGGGGCCAGTGAAGAGCAGCCAGGCCATAAAGACGGAAGTAGAGCAAAAAATCCAGGAGGTGAAGAGGGAAATCCAGGAGGTAGAGCAGAAAATACAAGAGTTAGAGCAGAAAATACTGACGTATTCGGACGAGCACTTGCGCAGCGCGGCTACAGCCCTATTGCCCTCCTTTGTGCAGCGACAAGTAAAGTTGCATGCTCTTCTCAACACCCTCACTGAAAGGCTGCAAGAACATTATGGTATGGTTTTGTTGGTCATTATGGTGGTGCAGTAGAACTAAAACACCAACCAAACCAAAAAAAAAAAAAAAAAAACAAACAAACACGCAAAAGAGACTGATCGTGGTACTGCCGCGTCCACTAGCTCTGGTCTAGAGGCTCCCTTTTCAAATCTCCATGTGAACCCCCCCAGCCTACTACCAGAAAAAGGCAAAGGTGAGCGTTCCCTCCTCTTGTTCCGTTCACCAAACCTTTCCACAACCTTGTCCTTTTCTCACCACTTGCCTCTTTTCACTGGTAAGATCCAACACCTGCCACAGGCAGTCCACTCCGGCCTGTGACTAATGTCGGTAGGTTCCTACCCTTCCCTCTGACTCTTTATGTGTTTTTTGTCCCTAAGATGTTGTGTCAATGCATTCTAGACATTAAACGGCTGGAAGAAAGAATGATGGGCGAAGTGCAAAAGGCCACAAGCGAAGTGCAAAAGGCCACAAGCGAATTGCAAACGGCCACAAGCGAAATGCAAACGGCCACAAGCGAAATGCAAAAGGCCACTCACAGGGACAGGACAGAACGTGCGTCCATACCCATTACTTCCTTTTCACTTTGAATTTTTACAAGCAACCACATGATGATAATAACCACAAAAACACCAGGGAGTACTCCGTCAACTTTTGCAGAGAGATACCAGCGATTACCAGTGAAGAACAAAGTGGTTGAGCCATGGTTCCCTATCCGCCGCAACCAACGAAAAGCAAAGGGGGGTAAACCATTATTTCCTCCTCGTGGGTATCCTGACGCAGGCGCGTCTGAAAGTAAGGTCGTTCAGCCCTACTGGTCAAGTCAACTGAAGCTCCTTGTGAAGCTCTTTCCGGATCTGCCTGTCACCTTGGTGGATACTTACAACAAGGTGTCTTTCGGCAGGCGCAAGCCAGACGTTGTGGGCTACTTGAAGGACAAACCAAAGAGCATATTTTACATCACATTGCTGGGTGATGTCAAAGCAAGGCGTACAGCAACAAAGGAGGACTTTGACGATTCTGAGAAGGGTCATCTACACTCCTTCCTCGAAGAGCTCCTGCTTGAATACCAGCCCTACCGTAGTGTGGTGAATGGGTTCCTCACGGATGGCTGTCTAATCCAGTTCTTCCGTCTACAGAAGCTCTCAACCACAGATCAGTGGACCGAGAGCCCCATCCTTCATCTACACAGCGATGGTGGCAAGTGGCTACTAGGACTGCTTCAGAGCAACAAAGCAGCACACGGTTTACCAGAAGACATCGTCATCGATGAAGAGCCAGTCATCATGAATGAGCTTCTTGGCATTGGCGGGTCTGCTGTCGTGTACAGCGGCCAGTACAAAGGTATTTCCCCGAGTTTTACAACAACAAACAACAATAGATGAGTTCATGATTACTGATGATGATCATGATGGTAATAGGTGATACAGTGGTCGTTAAAAGGTTCAACTCGGCGGACAATTTATATTACTTGCAGAATGAAAAACGCTGCCTGGAGGAGGTCCAAGACTTGGTGCCTTCGGTCCCAACACTCGTTGCTGATGATGAGGAGCAGCTTGTGCTGTTACTTAGTCCTGTCGGAGGACACTTTGCTTCTCGGCTTTCCCACTGTACCAACCACAATACTGTATGTCCATTATCATTATCATCATTATCATTATCAGTTCTTATTATTTTCAAACTGACAGGGCCACGACCACCAGACAATGCTTGCCATGGCAGATGATTTCTGTCAACTGGTGGATATTCTTGAGCAGGTCCACCACAATTATGGATTGGTCCATCGGGACGTGCGTCTATCCAACTGCTTTCGACATCTAGACACTGGAACGGTAATGTTGTCCTCATTCTCTCTTCTTCTGTTCTCTTCCTTCTTGCCGTGTGACTGGAACTAACATTAGCCGACTTGTTCAACTACACTACCCCTTGTGTTTTTGTCTCGTCATCACCATTGAATTTATGACACCTCTCATCAGGTATTTCTTAATGACTGGGGCTGTGCAACTAAAGTGGGAAAAAAGGTGAAGTTCTCTGGTGCCTTGCAATATGCCCCAGAGCATGTTGTTCAGTGCTGGCACTTGAATAAGACCTATGAATCTACCTTTGCTCATGACCTAGAGATGGTAGTGAAGAGTGTCTTCCAGACTCTATTCTTCACCACCTTTGAGGAAATACGTGTAGAAGAGAAGGCAGAAAAGATCATCAAGTTTTGGCGTTACCATTTGGCACCAACAATTTGGTCCTCCATGCTGACTACTGCCCAAAAGGGAGATTATGAATCACTCAGGAAACAAATTCGAGACCTCCTGCCTGGTACTCATCACTTACCACAAATGTTTTATTTCCAATCAACTGACCAATTGCTTTCCTTCCTCAAGGAAGTACAAATGCTGGTTGAACCAATGGTTGTGCAAGAATAACTCTTTGTACACCTTAGTCATACATGGATTTTGACAGCTGAACTGGTGTTCCCATGCTCATATTGTTGTTTTTCTTTACTTTGCTGAGAAAAAGATCATGATACTTTTCAATTTTCTCATAGGAATACATATATATAATCTAACTGGATATAATCATAATATCATCATCATCATCATCATCATCATCATCATCATCATCATCATCATCATCATCATCATCATCATCATCATCATCATCATCATCATCATCATCATCATCATCATCATCATCATCATCATCATCATCATCATCATCATCATCATCATCATCATCATCATCATCATCATCATCATCATCATCATCATCATCATCATCATCATCATCATCATCATAATTCATCATCATCATCATCATCATCATCATCATCATCATCATCATCATCATCATCATCATCATCATCATCATCATCATCATCATCATCATCATCATCATCATCATCATCATTTTATCTCATCATCTCTCTCATCTCATCATCATCATCATCATCATCATCATCATCATCATCATCATCATCATCATCATCATCATCATCATCATCATCATCATCATCATCATCATCATCATCATCATCATCATTCTCCTCTGTCTCTTTCTCTTCATCCAAGATGGATATGACTGTAATGGTGGTAGTAGAAGTAGGAGATGATGGGAGGGAAGTGTGGTTGTCATCCGGTTTGTCAAAGTCCTCATCATGGGCCACCAAGTATTTGTCTTTCAAAGCATCGAGATTGTTGGAGAATTCTGTGAGGAGATTGCACCATTTGTCATAGCAATCATTGTTGGTTCGGCGTTGGGTAGGCAAGTGTTTGGCAATCTCCAACCAAGACCATCCATCACGCAAGCACCAAGTGACAAGTCTATGGATTTCTGGTGTCTGCCAAGCAATCCGTTGTCGATGACCATTCTTCTGATATTTGAGTCGACTGGATAACCTTTGTTGTCGCTGTGAGAAAAAGAAAGAATAAAAAAGAAAGAGAGAAAAAGAGACAAAAAACAAAGTGTGGATAAATGTCAAAAGAAGAACAAATAGACCAACACCAATCAATCATAACAATTATTGTTTAGACCATGAATGTTGTTGCTGCGACAATAAACCTCTGCGTTCTGGCTGAGCACTGAGTCTAAAGGTGCATTTTTGAATGCAAGCAAGCAAACAAACAAGCCATGACTGAATAGATAAATAGTGGTAGAGACCATCCAAACAAAAAAAATCCAAACAAACAATCCAGCACACAAACCAACAAACAAACAACAACAAGCAGAGGCCAACAAAAGAAAAAAAAAACAAACAAACAAACAAACCATTGGTGAACAGCATGGATAAAACTCTGATAGTTGGTATCTGCAGACCAGTTGGATTGTTGCAAAGCCTCTGGGGATAGATTGTGAAATGCTTCTTTGGTAACTAGCTCTGGAGCAATAACTGCAAGGGGGTGAGGATAAAAAAAAAACCACAAAGAGAAGAAGTAAGCACAGGTGGTTTATTGAAGCCAGCCAGCCAAAGAAAAAACAAAAAAAAAACAAAAAATCAGATGAGTAACAAACCACAATGTCGAGGCCCAGGAGAATGATGATCAGCAGAAGTGGTAGTAGCAATAGAAGATAAAGATGAAGAAGAAGAAGAAGAAGAATGAGAATGACTCTGCCGGCGGGATAAAGCGGATATCCGCAGATAACTTCTATATAAGGTAGTTATCCGATCGCTATGCTTATCCCCCCGGATATCCACCGAGGACGGATAATCAGCGTCCCGATTAGGAAAGCCAATAATAGCCATGGAGGAGAGGAGAGAAGAGAGGGGAGAGGACATGATCTTGGTAATGTGGGAGTTTTTTCCTATTGGTCAGTTTCATGAATCCCCCTCAAGCAGATTTTAGTTTTCTATTTTAGTTTCTAAAATTTAAAATCTAAATCTGTTGGCAACTGCCAACATAACCAACTCTTTCTTCGTTTCTTTCTTCGTTTCTTTTCTCTTTTCTGTCGACAATCTCACGTCAGCTATCATCGATCTTTTATGTCGACACCAAGCCATTCCGAAGATCTTTCTCCTGCCTTCCCTGGAACTTTCCCGAGCCTAGAACTTAAGAACAAAGAAACCAAGAAGTCACTCCCCAACCCCGAGCCCCTTTCCTTCCTTGGTTGCCTTCTCAACTATAAATACTTTTCCCACAACCAAGAACACACAGACGAACAAACGAAGAAACAACACACTCACAAACACACTTGTTTTCTTCCTCTCATTAAATACGTTTGGCTCCCATCTTTCTCTTGGTTCCTGTCTTGGTTCTATGCTCAGGTTCTAACATTTTTTTTTGGAGAGTCAAACTATTTGGTGATGGAAGCTTCGCAACAGACACAACAGCAACAGCCACAAAGCACGGCAACGGGAAACACAAATCAACCGCCTACTTTTGCTGGTGGTTCGTCATCCATAGATTCTTGGCAAACAACCGCACAACAAATCTTGGCACTTCTGCAGCAGCAACAACAGCAACTGCAGCAGCAACAAATACAACTGCAATCTCTTCTTCAACAACAATCTCTTGCTTCTTCGGCACCGGCTGCTTCTTCGTCATCTTCAGCTGCCTCAGGTGTAGGTGGTTCGGCTTCTTCTATGCTGCAAATGGTGACTCCTTCTGGTTCAACCAGTGCCGCTCAACCACGGCCAAATCCTTTGGGCTTCAACGCTGATCCGTACTCAGCTCTTCAGTTGCAACAAGAACAACTGCAGGTCCAGATTCTGGACCCTTCTGTTAATGTGGATACCCTTCAGCAAGAATTAAACGACTTGACTGCGTGTTTCGCTCTTGTAGAGAGAACTTCTGAACTGCGTATTCCTGACCAAGATTCACAGACTTCTTCTGATGATTCTCCCGCTGTGCCTCAACTCCGGCGACACATCCTCTCTGTCTCCGAAATGGCTGCAACGTTGTCCACCTCGATGGTGCTTCCGTGGTCATTCCGAGTCCGACCTGCTTTTGCTTCTTTGTCCCCGTCTCCCTCTTCTTCTTAGTCGTCTGCAACCATTCTCCCTTTGCCTTGCTGACTCCCTGAATTCAATCCTGCAAAACACAACGCTGTCTCCTTCCTTGAGCGCTTCAAAACAATCCTCGAAGTTAATCGTTATCTGCCAGATCTTTGGTACCTTGCTCTTGTCTCTCAAATCACTGATCCCGATGCCTTCCACTGGGCAAAGCAAACCTTGGCTTCTGACATGACCTGGGAAGACATTCGTGCTGAGTTTTTGGATCACTTTACGTCTCTGGAGTACGAATCCAAGCTTCAGGATGAGTACCACAGTTTCAAGGCCAAACCTGGTGAGACCGTTCGTGCTATTGGTGATTGTCTTCGTTCCCTTTGTGACCAGATGGTGAACAAGCTATCTACTCCTGCGTTGCTGCACAAGTTTCGGTCGGCGCTTCCTAAGGACATTTGATGAATTTACATTGGTACTGTTCTCTCAAAGGCTCCTCGCTCCTTGGATGAAGCGATCAACATCGCCCTGGCGATTGAAAGCGACCTCCGGGACCCCGATCAGATGACTCCTACTGATGATGGTAGCAAAAAGAAGATGCAACGACCTTACTGTAAGGTCCACAAGACATTTGGACATGACACGTCCGACTGTCATGTGCTCCAACACAGGAAACAGCCCAATGGTTCGGCCTACACCTCTTCATCATCATCCGGTACTTCTTCTTCTCCTTCTGGTGCCTCCTCTTCTGGACCATCCCCAGCAACAAAGTCCAAGAGCCACATTACATGCTACAACTGCAACCAGAAAGGCCATTACTCCAATGAGTGCCCGCTCCCTAAGAAGAAGCCGCCAGCTTCGCTCAACTCTCTTGACGACTCGACTCCTACCCCTCCTGTGCAACCCTCTGGCGATTCCCTGTCTGCTCTTCATACTGATGATTCGTATGAGGAATACAATCGCGCTATCAAGGAGCTCCAAGCTGATTCTCTTTTTCAGCTCGACGCCAACAACGATGACTCTTCTTTCGACAAAATCTGTGTGCCTGCCTTGATTAATAGCCTTCCGGTATCCGCCTTTCTCGATACTGGCGCTTCTCGCTCATTTATTTACTTGGAGACTGCTAAGAAGTTCCACGTCCGATTTCATCCATTGAAATCTTCCGTGACCCTTGGCGCTAACAACTCAGTAGCAGAAGCTCATGGCGTAGCCCTCTCTGTTCCGGTCACATGTGGAAAGCTTCGTTTCCGTCATCACTTCCGCATCCTTTCGCTCTCTTAGAGTGAAACAGTCATTTTCGGCTGCGACATGCTGAAGAAATTGGGCCTCGAAATTAGTGGTATTCCCATCAATTTCCCTTCTACTTCTCCTTCGCCTCCTGACGATTCCAATGTCACGACTCCTGAGCAATATCGTGAGAAGTCTCTTCCTCCGTCCGAGCAGCAACGTATCGTCAATGCTATTCAAGACCTCTTGGACGTTAACCAACAGCTTCCAGTTGGGCCTTCTTCTCCTCTTCATCAAGCTGTTTTGCATCTCAATACGAATAATTATCGACCCATATTCCGACACCAGTACCCCCTTCCTCACGCCTACCACGCTGCTGTTGATGAGCAAATTGAATCCTGGGCCAAGCATCAAGTCATCATTCCCGCCCCGGACAATTGCCCTTGGAACAGTCCCATCCTAGCCGTTCCCAAAAAGGATGCCTCTGGTCAACTTACTGCAGTACGCGCTTGTATTGACCCTCTAGCTATCAATTCTGTTTTGGTGGATAACATCTACCCTATTCCCCCCATCCTTGACATTGTGGAACGTGTTGCTGGTTTCTTTGTGGCTTCTTCGTTAGATCTTATTTGGTCCTTCAACCAAATCCTTGTCGCCCCCGAAGACCAGCCCAAACTTACCTTCACTTGGAAAGGCAAGCATTGGATGTTCCGTGGTGCTCCTTTTGGCATCAAGACAGTTCCCTCGTGTATGCAGCGTCTGATGACCATCATTCTCAATAAACTACGCGATTGTTCTGCCCACTACATCGATGATTGTCTAGTGCACACCAAGTCATCTTCTTCTCTCGATGATCATATCCATGATCTTCGTGCTGTTATTTCTGCTCTCAACGACGCGCGCCTTCGTCTTCGAACTGAGAAATGTCATTTTGGCTTCACACAAATCAGGCTTGTTGGATTCATTGTTTCCTCCACCGGCTTCGCCCCTGATTGGGACAAATTGTCTGCGCTTCGCTCCTTTCCTACTCCTACTACTGGAAAGCAGTTGCAATCCTTCCTCGGTTTCGCCAACTTTCTACGGCCTTTCATCCCTCGTTTTGCATGCCTTACGGCTCCTCTTGACGCTCTTCGATACGTCCGTGATCTCCGACCCTTCTGGACTGCTGATTGTCAAGCTTCTATTGATGCTCTTCGCCGCATCCTCAGTTCGCCTCCTGTCTTGAGCATTCCTGCTCCTGATCTCCCTTTTCTCGTTGGAACTGATGCCTCCCAGAATGGTGTTGGTGCTGTTCTCTACCAAGAGACCCCGGACAAGCAACGTCGCTACATTGCCTTTGCTAGCCGTGCACTCAACGATGCCCAGCGCAACTATCCAGCTACGAAACGTGAGCTCCTTGCCATTGTCTTTGCTCTTCTGCAATTTTGGTGCTGGCTCTATGGTTGCCGCTTTACCCTTTTCACCGATCACAAGGCTCTCACTTATCTCTTCACTTCCAAGCATTCCAATTATATGCTTAACAACTGGGCCTACATCATCCTCGAGTACAACTTCGACGTTGTCCATCGTCCTGGAATCAAAATGATCCTTGAAGACTGCCTCTCTCGACTCTATCCGAAGAATTTTTGGGAAGAGGATGGTTCGGCTGGTTTAACCAGGCCGATAATCCCTCAATCTGCGAAGACTCTGACTCCTAAGACCTCCTCATCTTCGCCTTCTGCCTTGTCTGCACCTGAGTCATCTTCCCTCTTGTCTCTTTTTCAGATTGAGCTTGATCAGTTTCCTCCTTCTTCTCCGTCGAAGGATCTTTCTGCCTTTATCAAGACTTTCCACAATAAGGCTGCCCCCTCGTTGGAACAACAACAAGAACTTCTTCAAAAGTTTCACTCTGAAACTCATGAAGGTGCCTCCCATATCTTCAATCGAATTTGGAATGAAGGATACTTCTGGCCTTCTCTCCGCTCTGACTGTCACTTCGTCACATGCTCTTGTGATGCTTGCCGACACTTCAACGTGACTAAACATGGCTTTTATCCTTTGAAGACCATCACCGCTACTTATCCATTTGACCACATTGCTATCGACCTCTTCGGCCCTCTTCCTTCTGACGAACATGGCTTTTCCTATGTGATGGTACTAGTTGATATGGCCACTCGCTTCACTCTTCTTCGACCTCTCTCCAACCAAAGCGCTCTTGCCACTGCTCAAGTTCTATACCAGTTTATCTGCGATTTTGGTTTTCCCAAAATCATTCAATCAGATAATGGTACAGAGTTTGCCAATGCTGTATTGACCGCTTTCAAGAACCTAGCTGGATTTGACCATCGTTTCATCTCTTCGTATCATCCCCGAGCTAACGGTGCTGCTGAGAGTCACGTTAATAGGGTTAGGGGCGGGTACTCAGAACCTACGGCATTCAACTCCCCATGGTCCATTCTATAAAACTCTAAGTCTATAAGTCTAACGGATAAAGTGGGTCAAAGTAGCAATTTTTTCAATTTTCGTATAAAAATACCTATATAATCTAACAAGATATAATCATAATATCATCATCATCATCTTTATCATCATTCTCCTCTGTCTCTTCCTCTTCATCCAAGATGGATATAACTGTAGTGGTAGTAAAAGTAGGAGATGATGATGGGGAGGAAGTGTTGTCATTATCATCATCATCATCCGATTTGTCAAAGTCCTCATCGTGGGCCACCAAGTATTTGACCTTCAAAGCGTCCAGATTGTTGGAGAATTCTGTGAGGAGATTGCGCCATTTATCATAGCAATCATTGTTGGTTCGACGTTGGGTAGGCAAGTGTTTGGCAATCTCCAACCAAGACCATCCATCACGCAAGCGCCAAGTGACAAGTCTACGGATTTCTGGTGCCTGCCAAGCGATCCGTTGCCGATGGCCATTCTTCCGATATTTGAGTTGATTGGATAACAATTGTTGTCGCTGAAGCGCTCTGCGAAGTCGTTGTCGTCGTGGTGTTTGTTTTTTTGAGTCAGGACTCTTGTCATCATCATCAGCATCGAGAGAAGCAAGGGAGGAGGATGATTGCTCTTGACGAGAGGTGAGGAATGCTTTGTGAATGGGTGATCCGTTGACCAACTTGGGAAGTACAGGAGCTACAAACTCATCCACCAGCTCATTTAAGCCACTGAAAAAGCTTTGTAGAATGCCAGAGATGTGTTGACGGCACAGCTGGCGATGAATATTGGGCCAACGAAGAGGAGATTTGTTTTTGGCCTCATAGGTGGCTGCAGCTTCAGCTAGCACATCCTTGTCAAACTCATCTGGATGATTTTCTACCCAAGCGGTACAACATTCAAGCCACAAGGAGCGATAAAATCGTATTTGTTGATCTTTGGTTGGCAAATCTGTTCGTTTCATGAACCACCTAAAGAAGCAGTGTAAAAGAAGAAGAAGAAAGAAAGAGAAAGTGAGAGAAAGAAAGAGGAAAAGAAAGAAAAAGGGAAAAGAGACAAAAAACAAAGTGTGAGTGAATGTCAAAAGAAGAACAAATGAACTAAGACCAATTATAACAATTATTGTTTAGACTATGAATGTTGCTGCTGTCACAATAAACCTGTGCGTTCTAGCTGAGCGCTAGGTCTAAGGGTGCATTTTTGAATGCAAGCAAGCAAACAAACAAGCTAAAAACTGACTGGATAGATAAATAGATAAATAGATAGATAGATAGATAGATAGATAGATAGATAGATAGATAGATAGATAGATAGATAGATAGTGGTGATGGTGGTGGATACTATGCAAACAAAACAAACAAACAAACACAAACAAACAAACCGTTGGCGAACAGCATGAATAAAACTCTGATAGTTGGTATCTGCAGACCAGTTGGATTGTTGCAAAGCATCTGGGGATAGATTGTGAAATGCTTCTTTGGTAACTAGCTCTGGAGCAATAACTGTATGTATACAAGGGAGTGAGAATAAAAAGAACCAAAAAGAGAGCAAGTCAGTCCATCAAGTGATAGTGGTGGTGGTGGTGGTGGTGGTGGTGATTTATTGACGCTGGTCAGGCAGCCAGCCCAGCCAAAGAAAAAACAAAAGAAAAAACAAAAATCAGATGAGCAGTAACGAACCGCAATGTCGAGGGGGATGATAATCAGCAGTGGTAGTTGCAACAGAGGATGAAGATGATGAAGAAGAAGAAGAAGAAGAAGAAGAATGAGGATGAGTGGTGGTAACATTGCTGACCAAGCGATTGGCCACAATAGCACGTTTTAATGTATCCTTGACGTAGACTTGCTGGGATCTACCACGAGGTACCCAACCTGCGATAAGGGCAGTAGTATCCAGTACATTGTTCTGACTATGACCTTCCTGCAGTCCCTCCAAAATCAAGGCAGTGCAAAGGAAGCCAGCACGCAAGGAGTGAAAGGAAAACAATCCTTCAGGATAACCAGCCCGAACAGCCCGATCTTGCAACTTGGCATTTAAAGTATCGCGTGACCATCCCCATAATGATGTTTGTTTTTGTGTATCTGTTAAGCGCCAGTTGTGAAACTCGCGCAAATCCAAACCATGCTTGCATAACAGATGCTTGTTTAACCAGTAAATAAAATCTCCAAGACAAATGCTTGGTGTTGATGTTGTTGATGTGGTGGCAGCAGGGGTGGTAACAGCAGCAGAGGTCGTAGCAGCAGCGGTCCTAAGTGGTGATGATGGTGATGGTGATGGTGAAGAAGATGATCCTCGCGATGATGATGATGGTAGTGGTGGTGGTGGTGTTAAATAACCTTCAAATGTAACGACATGATTCCAATGATTTGGTATTCCTTTGGTGACTTGTTGGCGCAACGAAAGGAAATAAAGAGGAGGAGCAGAAAATGCATCCTCTTGGTGATGGCAGCTGATGTTGTCATTATTGTTGTTGTTGTTGTTGTTGTTGTTAAAAGAGGAGGATGAAAGTTTAGGTCGAAATGCCACAATATCACCCAAACGAATGTTTGCAGCTGTAATGGCTCTGGCACCAGTACAAACACTGTGTAACCAACAACTGGCTTCAGCAGCTTTGCTCACCAGTCCATCTGGAGTGGATGCGATAATATGTAAGACATCATCTAACAAACATGCGTCTTTGCACAATTGTTTGCTAGAACAGGAGGGTTTGGCTCTTTTGCAATGTCGAATGGCCTGTTTGACTTGATCTTTGATGGCATCCATTTGGTTTTTTAGCAACAACAAGTAAGCATGGTCTGAGGTTGTTGTCAGTGCTGTAGTGCATCTTGTCGCTCCTGTTGTTGCTGCTCGAGTGACACCATCACCAAGAAGGGTTCTGGATAAAGGAGAAGGTGGGAGAGAAGTGGTACATGATGATGATGCTGAAGTTGAAGAGATCATGGAGGAAACAGAGGAGGAGGAGGAGGAGGAGGAGGAAGAAGAAGAGGAGAAGGAGGAGGATGCAGAAAGGGAGTCAAGCTGTTGTTGGATACTTTCATCATGCAAACGATAAAGACTGGCAATCATGACATTGCGCACAGAGCTCAAGGCATAACCCACATCCAAAATCAACCATTGAACAAAGGCTCCTACGTTATGACGTTGGAGATTCAAAGGAAGAGCTGGCAAACATTTATGATGCGCACAATGTGCTTCCCAGATGGCCAAAGTCCAGGCATGTTTACGTTGGGTAGAAGGGCTCCATCGACTCGTCACTGCCGTCAACTCTGTCCACCGCTCTTCTGTCAAACGGTTCATCAATGTGATAGCACGAGAAAGACGTCTTCCTCCACCATCACCACCACCACCATTACTACTACTGCTGCCATGTGTAGTATCATCGTCATCATTATCATTATTTGTTCTAGCTCTATTTTGTTGTTTCTCTATTTTTCTCTTTTTTCCTTGTTTTTCTTCTTTGTGTTCTTCTTTATCTTCTTTTTCGTCTTCAGTCAACAATAACAAATCAATCAATGTTGGTGGGGTTGTTGTTTTGCTTCTTGCATCTTCCTCTGTTTCTACTCCTCCTCTTCTTCCTCTTAATGAAGATGATGATGATGATACTGATAAATTACTATCACCGTTGCTATCCATAACATCACCGTCATTGTTCTCAAAGACAAAGGACTCTGAATTTGAAGAAGAAGAAGAAGAAGAAGAAGAAGAAGGAGGAGGAGGAGGAGGAGGAGAAAAAGGGAGAGAAGAAGAAGGAGGAGGAGGAGGAGGAGAAGAAGGGGAACAAGAAGAAGAAGAAGAAGAAGAAGAAGAAGAAGAAGAAGAAAAAGAAGAAGAAGAACAAGAAGAAGAAGAGGTCATCCTTTCTAAAGATTGTTGTTGTTGTTGTGGTTGTGATTGAGTAAATGATGAAGTGGCGGTGATGGTGGTGGTAGTGGATGAAAAGGGTGATGCAGAAAACGGAGGAGGTGAAAAAAGCTCTGCAGGATTATCAACAACAATAACAGGAGCAGAAGCAACAACAGTTGCTGGTGGTGGTGTTTTTAACAAATAATGATCCAAAAACTGCTTGCGAACGAATGACCGAGTGTTGAGAGCCTGATAGGGAGCAAAGTGATGATTGAAAGATGTTGTTGATGAGGATGAGGGTGATGATATTGAGACAATCGTTACTTCATCATCCTCTTCTATTGCTGTTACTGTTGTTGCTATTGCTGCCTCTTTGTTGTTGTTGTTGTTGTTGTTTAGTAGTGATGGTTTGTCAAAGACAGCAGGAATAGATATATTATCTTCTGTTTGTTGTTGTTGTTGTTGTTGTTGTTGTTGTTGTTAAACAAGTAAATTGTAGACACAAACACAAACACAAACAACAAATATTAGAAACAAAAGAAACACGAAGTTAGTAAGTCTAGTCTGATGGATGAATGAAGATATAGATAATAATAAAGAATGAGAACTATTTGGAGACTTGTTTTTGTTTTTCCTTTCCTTTCCTTTCTTGATTGTTTCTTGTCGTTTCTTTCTTGTCGTTTCTTTCTTTCTTTCTTTCTCCCTTTTTACATCTAGCAGTAGTAGGAGATTCATTTTTATAATTGCCTTTTCATTCTTTGTTTATTTACATTTCTTGTTGTCTGTCTATTAGTATTATTATTTGCAACAATACTAACTACTGTTTTTGCTTGTTTGTCATGTCACTCACTCCTTTACTCACCATGCTATGCTTAACAACTCTTACCATCACCACCATCACTACTCTACCATCCATCCATCCATCTATCCATCCATCCATCCATTGTTTAACCAGTATTATTACCACCAACCAACCAACCAATCAACCAACTAACTCAAGCTTTCTCTCAAACAACCAAACTAATATAACTAACTAAAAAGAGAAAGAGATCACCTGCCTGAGTTACGGCGTTGTGAACGAGTTGTGGCTCCTTTTCTGCTGCTGCTGCTGCTACTGCTAGATGAGGTAGCCACGGCAGCAGCAGCTCTTTGCAAAGATGATTTGGCAGCAGCAGTAGCAATAGCCTTTTGAGCAGCAGCTGCAGCCTTGCGTGTAGATTTGCTGCTAGGGCTCTTGGTAGCACTTGTCTTTTCCTCTTCTTTCTGTTTTTCTGCTTTTTTTTCGCCAGCTTCTGCTTCTGCTGCTTTTGGTTCTTCTTTTTCTTTTTCTTTTTCTTTTTCTTCTTCTTCTTCTTCTTCTTCCTCTTCTTCCTCATCTTCATTTTGTGCTGCTGCTGCTGCTACTTGTTTTGCTGGGTCATTAGCAGGTTTTTTTGATACTAGAACAACAACAACAACAACAACAACAACAACAAAAATCAGTAAGGCTTGAATGAGAAATCACAAAGGCATAACAGTGTAAACAAACACCAAAAAGATAGCGCTCCACTGGAGCGCTAAACAATTAACACCAAAAAGGCAACCAACAAAAAAACAAATAATAATAAGAACAAAACTGGAGCTAAAAAGCTGCCGCTCCGACGGAGCGCCACTGCATAAGCATAGAATTGCAACTGAAAAGCCCAAAAACAAAAAAAAAACACCACGAGGAAGAGAACAACCAAACAAACAAACAAACAAACAAATAAACATCAAACAAACAAACAGAAAACCAGTAAACCAACAAAACAAAGACAAAACACAAAGCTAGTAGAAAAACTGACGGACGAATGGACAGACAGACAGACAGATAGAGAACCAAACTCGAATAGACACATAAAATAAAAATACATACATTCTAACACGTCTATCAGTATGGAATCATCAATCTCTTTATCCACCATTGCACCTGTTGAAGGAGCTGTCTTGTTGGGGATATCTGACTTTGTTTTGCTATCTCCAGCACCATCACGTGTATCTGCATGCATGCATGCATGCATGCAAGTGTGGTTAATGCATATGTGAGTTGTTGTAAGTAACACCAAACGTGAGCGCCTCTTACCTGCTACATTAGTGATATCAAGGCTCATGAGACTGGCCATCTCATCATCATCATCATCATCTGAGGAGCTGCTGCTGCTGCTGATGCTAGGAGCAGTAGACTTGGTGGAAGTTGCAGGCTTCTCTGTCCTCTTGGGTTCTTCCTCTTCCTCTTCCTCCTCTTCCTCTGACTTGCCTGACTCTACTGACTTATCTGATGCCTCTGACTCAGATGAGGTCTCTAACTCCTCCGACTTATCTGATGCCTCTGATGCGGATGAGGCCTCGGACTCCTCTGACTCGGTGGCCATAGTCTTCTTTTGTTTCTTTTTCTGCTGTTGTTTCTGCTTCTCCTTCTCTTGTTCCTTTTCCTTCTCTTTCTTTTTCTGCTGCTGTTGCTTCTGCTTTTGCTTCTCCTTTTCCTTCTCCTTCTTCTTTTTCTGCTGCTGTTGCTTTTGCTTCTGCTTCTCCTTGTCCTTCTGTGTCTGCTTCTGCTGCTGCTTTTTTTTCTTTTTTTTCAACAACTGTTGATCATCATCTGCCTTCCGTGGCTTCTTGCTTGTCACAGGAGAGGAAGAGGCAGCAGAGGAAGACATAGCTCTTGGGCGCTTTGTTGAGCTTGGTTTTTGCTGCGCTGTTTCTGCTGTTGCTGCTAGGTCCATTGTGTCTGCGAACACACCAGCTGAGGTAGCATTTCCACTATCACCACCGCCACCACCACCACCACCACCTCCACCCAGGATACTGCCATCATCGAGACTAAACTCCGCATCATCCAAACTACTCTGGTCTACAGCAGCAAAAGAGCGAAGGTCAGGCCCAAAAAACTCTGTCAAGTCAATACAGGGGCTGGCATCAACAGAGATATCTTGCTGCAGCTCACTGCTCTTCTGAGCCAGCTTGTCCATGGCTTTTTGGTGCCTAACAGAATGGCGTTTGGCACGATGCTTTTCCCTCTTCATTTCTGTATTGCCGACTTGGGTAGAGGTGGTATGGATAGGCTGCCATGTTTTGTTATCCAATTGATCCACATATTGTAAATCCCTGGAGAATGACAGAGAGAGAAAGAGAGAGAGAGAGAGAGACAGAGAGAGAGAGAGAGAGAGAGAGAGAAAGAAAGAGAGAAAGAAAGAGAAACAAAGAAAAAGAAAAAGAGAGAGAAAGAAAGAGAAAATGTTAAAAGGAAAGTAAGTGGGAGGAGGTTGGTAGTGAGTGGTGAGTTGTTCCTTTCCTATGAAACAAACAAACAAACAAACAAACAAACAAACAAACAAACAAACAAATAAACAAACAACTTACCAATCAGCCGCGAGTGGTGATATAGCATCCAGCTCAGGCAAGTCCTTTACATGCACAATAGCAGCTGCATTGTATAACGGGTCTGCTGGCATGTTTGCGGTAGCAGAGCTGCTGCTAGCTTTACTCTTGTTCTTGCTTTTGCTGCTGCTGCTGCTGTTGCTGCTTTTGCTTTTGCTTTTGCTTTGCCGTCGCTCAGGTTTCCTGGATTTTTCCAGTGTGATGTGCGGCCACACTCGCTCCAGTTGAGAACGAACCGGATGACGAATGCGTGTCTTCCAGAGCTTTCTATCCAAAGGATCCAACTCCAGCGGAGCATTATGTTGTTGCGCTTCCTTCACCAAGCAGCGACGAACAGCAAGCATCAACCGCTTGACATCCTCCAAAGGTCCAGAAAGGTTGATGCTGGTAGAAATGCGCATGCCTTTCAAGGATTTCAGACTGGCAAAGTTCAACGCGTTCTCTGCCAAGGCTTCTTGCACCGTAAAAGGAGGACAATAATGGGTTAGCTTCATACGGTATTGGAACAACTTTTCCTTGGCAGAATACTGCTTCTCTACCATTGCTTCCATTCGGGCTGCCTGCTCTAATTGCTGGCGGTCCAATGGGGGATGTAAGAAGGCTTCTGGATCTTCCTCCATCACTACTGCTTCTTGTTGTTGTTGTTGTTGTTGTTGTTGTTGTTGCTCTTCACCTTCTTCCTCTTCTTCTTCCTCCTCCTCTTCTCCTCCTTCTGATATCATCTCTTGTTGCACTTTGGTTCGATGGCTGCTGGTTGTTGGCTTTGAGGGGATAGATGACATTAGGGCATCTGCCAAAGATGACTCGTTCAACCATTCTTGGCGCAGCGGTGGCAAACGGGTATTCTCCTCGTGTGTTGCGCTATCACTATGAGCAAGCACGCAAGGGGGCGAGTGAGTGAGTAAACAAGCAAAGGGAATATAGAGAGGCGGCAAGGATAACATGTCTTGCATTGCATGCAAGCAAGCAACCAAGCAAAAGAGAAGCAACATACTGGATAGTTTTGGCCCGTAATAACATAAAAAGTTTCTGCAGGCCAAGAGGGAGTTGTCTATATACTAACAACAGTTCTTCCCGGGTGAAGGAACCCTGAAAAATGCGTCCTTTGCGGTTGCGCCGTTCATCCGAGGAGGGCACCTCCTTCAGAATGCTATACACTGCAGCGTTAATGAGGTTACGGATCCAACTTCCAGTTGGTGTCTCATAAAACCTGCTGCTGCTGCTGCTGCTACTGCTAGATTGGGAGGAAGTAGCATCCAACGGTTGTTGTTGTTGTGATGAATCCATCGGCGGCAAGACTTCTTTGCCACGATCAAGACCAAGAGCGGCTTGATGCAACACATCCCAATGACCTTTGCGAATGGATTGCGCCAGCCACTTCCACCGTGGATTTTCCAGACCGTTGACGATCCAAGGTCCTTCAACGATGCTGCCATGGCAGCGTAAGCCATTGGCCATGATATCACCCAATTCCTGGATGATTCCCTCGTTCTGGGCCTGCAGCCATCCAAAGTGAGCAAGAGAGAGTTAGTACTTTCCTTCCAACCACTAATTGAACAACCAAGCAACCAACCCAAACAAACAAACAAACAAACAAACAAACAAACAAACAAACAAACAAACAAACAAACAAACAAACAAACAAATAGATAATGATAAACGGATGGACCTTTCGTCTACAAAACCTCAGAAAGGTTTTGCTTTGCTCTGTATTTACTTCAGACGGAGGGCTGACCACCATGGGAATGTAATAATAAAACACCAACTGCTTCTGGATGGCTGGAGCCAAGGGGTGCAGTAGATGAAAGTCGGTTTTCGAAATGAGACCCCGGTTCTCTGCTGCCAGTTGGGAAATAACATCGATGGACATATGCTCCACCAGGGAGAGATCTTGTCGAAAAGCGTTGAGTGTAAAGGATTTCGCATGAGCTGCTGGCAAATCCTGTTTGGTGAGCACAAAATAGGGGAGCGTCTCCCGTGGAGGTAGGCTTTTCTTTGATTTGGCCTCATCGAAAATATGTTCTGCAGCAGCAAGTGCCACTTTCAAGGCCCTGTTACTTTGAATCTGATCCATTGCACTGACAATGCAACACAACACATACACATAGCAGTAAGTTGAGAGGTAGTTAGGTCAGATAACCAAGGGCCAGCCAAATAAAACAAACAAACAAACAAATAAACAAACAAACAAACAAATAAACAAACAAACAAAAAGAAGAACATACTCAGTTTTTGATAGTTGCACGGCATTGGCCAGTTTCAGCAACGTGTCTGCAAATGACCATTCTCGGGGCTTCACTTTGGTGTTGGGATCTTCCACCATGGACACAATCTGATGCACTGGCAGTGATAGAAGATGAATAATATTAAAAAATCTACCGTAGATGGGCATGACGGGTGATAACCATGCGCCATTCTCGCCGGCGAGGTGATAGCACCGTACTACATCGCTAGCCGAACGATACATCACGTTAAGATCGCTGTCCGACAACTTTGCCGCCACCCTCTGCTGCTGAGGAGAAGAGGCAGCAACAGCTGATGAAGAGGCAGAGAAGGGGCTAGTCGGCGAGGCAGCTACAATGGCTGTGGTTCTCAGCGGAGTTGACGGAGGAGTGGAGAGAATGCTGCTGATGGTCCCACCAGAAGGCATGGAGCTCTCTTGCGATGATGAAGGTAGGCCAAGTGAAGCAGCAGCAGCAGGGGATAGCGATGCTGAACTTGCTGCCACCGCTGCTGCTGCATTGACTGCTGTTTGCTTTGCCTTTAGCAAGGCTTGCAGTGTGGCTAAGCGAGTGTTACCGCTCAAGACACCTATCCTGAGATGTACTCTCCAAGGGTCTGGTTGGTTGGGTGTTGGTTGGTTGATTGGTCGGCGGTAGGTAGAAAGAAAAACAAAGAGGCTCAGTTACACACAAGGAAACCAAAAAATAAAGCAAAAACCCCAACAGCAATAACCATAATAAATAACAATGATGGACAAAAGGAAAAGAGAAAAGAGAGATAAAGGGTTAAAAAGAACGCACGATTGCCGGGGTTAAATTTGCTGAGGATCTCAGCCTCGGCCTCTGGGCTACCAATAGCAGCCACTGGAAACATACAAGCCTTAAGTTACAATGCAAACCAACCAATGAAATGCTACAAAACAAACAAACAAACAAATAAACAAACAAACAAACAAACAAACAAACAAACAAACAAACAAACAAACAAACAAAATAAAAACCCTAAAGTGCGGTGGTGGTGTAACCAACGGGTTAGTTGAATATAGTACCTTTGTTTAAAATGAGTTCTGCCGAGGTCTGGGTGGCAGTAAACATGAGCTGACTAAGCTCAGCACGTTCACGGGCCAAAGCATCGCTGGGCTGGCTGCTCTCCTGGCTACTGCTCGCGATGCTGCCACTGCTGCTAGCGGGAATGCGACGTCGGCTAGGTTAGGGTTAGGGTTAGGGGCGAGTACTCTTAAACCTAAGCTAGCCTCTCCTTGTAACTTAAAGAAATATCATAAAAAACTAAGTCTAAAATAGATACACTTATATTGTGATGAAATTTTTTTTAATCTTTTCTAAAGTTGTAAATATCAATAAAAAGGCAGTTTTGTTAAAATATTTTTATAATACTAAGAAAAAAATGTTGAAGATAAAGAAATAACAACAACATAAAAAAAAACTTAATATCATAAAAACATTTCAACATGAAAATAGAAAATAAAAAACAAACAAAATCAAATATTAAAATGTTGACAAATAGCTTTTTCACTACCATACTTAAGCATTAAGTTTCTCCATTTGTCTTTGCAGTCCACATTTGTCCTGAGTTGCTGAGGTAAAGTTGATGCAATCTCAACCCAAGTAGCTTTTTTATGAAGACGCAAATGAATCAACTCTTTTGTTTCTTCATCACTCCAAGGTTGATGTTGACGATGATTGGAAGTTTTGATGCGAGTTCTTGGAGTAGAAGTTTGAAGTTGAAAGGGTCCATTTTTTCATTTTTTGTAAGGTACTTGCTTCAAAGGTGAATGGTTTTGTAGATGAGGTAATGCAGGTTCTATGAATGCTTCCAAAAGCTCATCTAAAAGTTGAAAGTTGCCTGCCAACAAGCTTGCAATATGTCTTCTTCCAACAATCGTTTTGATGTGATTAAGTGGTGGTGGTGGTGATGATGCATCTTGAGAGTTATTTCTTTGCTTGAATGCTTCCATTTCCTGGCTCATCTCTTCTTCAACTTCATCTTCATGATTGTCTATCCATGCATGTAAGCACTTTTGCCATAAAGACTTGCATAATTTAGCATGATCTGACTTGGATAAATCAGTTCTGCTTTGGAATCTAAAATAAATAAAAATTAATGAATAAAATGAGTGAGTTAAGCACAAGAAAAATAAACAAAATAAACAAAATAATAATAATAATAAAGTAAAAAATACACCAACCTTTCCATAACTTTGTCATAAAAGGCTTCATAATTAGTTTGTAAAGACCACTTTGAAGTCAAAGGTTCTTTCAAATTATGAAATACTTCTTTGGTAACTAAAGTTGGATCCATCAAACTGGTTGAAGAGGCTTCACCTAATTGATTGTATGTGCAAAAGAAAATAAAAAGTAAGATAAGTTTTTCTTTCTTTCTCAAATTAAAAAAAAAAGAAAAAATAAAATACCTGAGGAAGAAACTAATCTATTAGCAACCATGGATTTGATAGCAGTGCTTTTCACATAACGTTGTTGAGAACGTCCATAAGGCTGCCAACCAGCAATAAAAGCTGTAGATTCCAGTACTGCATTTCTTTGTTGACTGTCATTCAAACCCTGCTTGATCAAAGCAGTGCAAATGAAACCAGCTCTCAAAGAATGGAAAGTAAAGAGGCCTGGAGGATAGTTGGCTTGGCTAGCACATTTCTTCAGTCTGGCATTCAAAGCATCAGGGCTCAGTCCCCACAAAGAAGTAGCTTGTTGTTGAGGAGAAAGATTCCAAGCAGAAAACTCTTCTAAGCATAAAGAATGAGTTTCTTGAAGATGAAGATTAAGCCAGTAGATGAAGTCAGCTGTGGGGTTGATGTGAGGAGGAGGATGAAGGTAGCCTTCCAAAGTAATCATGTGATTCCAATCTCCTGGTTTTCCTTTGGTAACTTGATGAAGAAGTGAAAAGAAGCAGAGACTGTGAGGATCAGAGGGATCTTGGATGATGAAGTTCTGAAAATGTCCAAGAAGAATGTTGGAAGCTGTGATGGCTCTAGCTCCAGTGCTTACACTATGCAACCAACAACTGGCATCTCTTGCTTTTTTGCGTTTACCATCCGGAATCATCGTTATGATTTGAATCACATCATCCCTCAAACAAGCATCTCTCATTCTTCCTGATCTTGTACAAGATGGAGCACGTTGTTTGCACTTCTTTGCTGCCAAATTCACAGTATCTTGTATCTTTTGTGGTACTTGCTCTCCTCCTGTTTCTTCCATATGAATATGATACAAACTTGCCACAATAACATCTTTTGCTGAAGTCAAAGCATATCCAACAGTCATCACCAACCATTCCACAAATGCTCCAAGATGATGTTTATCTGCATCCAAAGGAAAAGGTTCAAGTTTCCACTTATCACAAAATGCTGTCCAAATCAATCTGGCCCAGGCATGTTTTCGCAAAGTTGAATCACTCCATCATGAAGAAGTTGCACTCAAGTATTCCCATCTTTCTAACATTAAAGAAGGAAGCATACGAATAGCTCGAGACACTCTTGCTGATGGGGTAGTGGTTGGTAATGCTTGTGATGATTGTTGTTGTGGTTGTACTTTCTCTTTTCTTTTTGTTTTTGTTGGTTCATTTTCTGCTTCACTTTCTGAAGAAGAAGAAGAAGAAGAAGAAGAACAATCTACCAAATCAATGAAAAGAGTAGAAGTTGTTGTTGGAGTTGTTGATGTTGTAGTCAAGTCTATTAAAGAAGAAGAAAAAGAAGAAGAAGAAGAAGAAGAAAAATAAAAATCATCATTATTGGTCTCTCTTTCCTTCTCTTTTTCTTCTTCATCTGATGTTGCAAAAAAACTATCATTATCTTCTTCAAAATTAAAAGCATCATTGTCATCATAAAAAATGGGAATGAATGAAGAAGAAGAAGAAGAAGAAGAAGAAGAAGAAGAAAAAAAAGAAGAAGATGATGATGATGATGATTTCAAGGTGGAAGTTGAAGTTGTAGAAGAAGTAGATGCAGATGATATTATCATTTTTTGTTTTTGTTGAGTGTGAAAGGATCTTTGAAGCAAGATAAAAATGAATAAGAAATAATAATTCAAAAAAAATTACTTTTAAAATAAATAAACAAACCTTTTACATTTTTTGCTACAAAAAAGTTGATTTGATTGAGGACAAGGAATCAAATTCAAACAAAGTGAACAATGTACTTTTTTTGAAGTTGAAGGTAGCATTGTTGTTGACATAAAATATTGGTAGAAAATAAAAAAAAAATTCACTTAAAAAGACTTTGTAAAAGAAAAAACACAATTAAAAAAATAAGAGGGGAAAAACAAGTGGAAAAAGTGTGAACTGTTTGTGAAAAAATAAAAAAATAAACTTTAATTGTAAAAAAAATGTTTGAGGAGTTAAATTTTGGATTTTTGTAGACATGTCGACAGAAAATAACCGAAAAACCATAATAGAAAGGCGCTATCGAAGGATGACTATTTAAAAGGGCGAAAAAAACATTATATTTTTCGAAAGCTCCAGGGAAAAGAAGGGGAGATTAACCTAGGTCGTTCAATTGATTGATTGGCTTACGTTGTTACATATGAACCAATAATTGAAAGCATTTAGTACTGGTGAAAGAACAATGCTGGAAATTGTTGGGACAGGGGCACTGCCTTGCCATATCTTTCCGTTAAGACAAAATGGCTGCATGGGCCCACCCGCTTCTCATTCCTGCATTCACTTGAAGAAGGAAATATCCGTTGAAATATTGCATTGAGATTGGGTTCCTTTGGAAAGGTTTGTTTGGTATAGAGAAGAGTAGTCACTTAGAAGGACAACCTGACTCTGGAGTGATTTTTTTTTGAAATTTTTTTTAAATATAGCAATTTTATCCAAGTTAAAAAAAAAAACAAATGATTAAAAGCTAAGTCTACAACTAAACAAGCTATGTTTATGAAAATTTACTTATCTATGTTCCAGGCTATGGAAAATTGAATACAATTGGTTTAAGCCTTAGAAAACATTATGTACTTGAGAAATTAATTATTTAAGTCAAAAACAAAATAATTCACTCTCACAATAAATTTAAAAAACAGAACTAAAAAATACTTTCCAGATATAGTCTTAAAATAACACAAACAAGGTGTTGCATTGCTGAAATGCTTTATTTACTGCTTAAAAAAAAAAAAAGAAAGGTGAAAAACTTAATGTTTTTTGATATTTTTATTTTAAAAATAGAATATTTGACAAGAACATAAAGTTTACAATTAAATAA